>CM038232.1:5933807-6062613 GCA_021442155.1 Cymbidium sinense
ACGAGGACTCAAAAGAGTTGGTTTATCTTAGTATGATGATGATAAAATATATACAAATTAATTGATATAATAATTAATCTTTCTTCTATATATGCCCGATCTTCATTTATTTATTATTCTCATTATTATTATTTTTAAAATTTATTGATGAGATATCATCAAGGATATGAACATGATAAGATACAAATATTAGATATGTCAATTATTAAAATTATAGAATAGGTGACATAATATTACAATTTTTTATTTTATAAATAGAAAACAAAGAAAATAAATTAGTAGAATATTTAAAAGTAATAATAATAATAAATCATTTAATTCTAACGTATGTGTATCAATATACAAATGATGGGAAAAAAAAAGTAAGTCGATACAAAACTTACTCCTACAGGAAATGAAAAATTCAGAACTTACTCTGCCATATTAGAAATTAAATAATAAGTATAAAAATTAAATAATAATGATTTACACGTAAAATTATATATTCTTTTATAAAATTTTAATTCAATTTGTTAAAGTACATGTGTTTATTTCATTAATATTATTATTTTAATCGAATTGATTTCTAATATATCTGACAAATATTATATGCACGCATTTTCTCTATATATCGAATGCATGATATAATCATCCCAAACCAAAATCCATCGCCAATATGAAAGCTAGGGTTTCCATTTATGGGTGCCTGGAGTCGGCCGCTCTTCTCGTGGAGGACTCAATAGAAGGTACGCCTTCCTCTTGCTACTCTTGGAGCGGGAAGAGCACTGTCTCGTAGGCCTCATCAAGGACAAGTCTTGTTTCTTGAGCTTTTGATCTCCGGTGTCTGGGTTCATCCCTCTTCAGAATCATGAGTTTGGACCTAGCATCCACATCTTCCTTCCCTCCATTTTCAAATACTCGCTCGCTCTATTCTAGGCAGCTCCTAACCCTAGAGCTCCCCTCAATCCCCTGCAAACCCCCCCCCCCCCCACCTATAATTGGAAGGATCTCTTAAACTGCACAACGCCTTGTAAGTCTCTCCCTATCTTATGCTCCCTCTTCCGATGAAGAATTGCCTTCTGAGGTCGAATTCAATCACCTCCAGAGAGAATGGTCTTCAAGGGTCACTCTCCTTAGTGGACCTTGCTTCCTTAATGGGAGGCCTTTTATCTTTAAAAAGTTGTTTTGGGATTTCCAGCCAATAAAAGAAATTTTTTCTGAAATTTCTCTTTGGACTAAACTTCCTAATTTTTCGTTGTGCTGCTAGAATGAGGTAGGTCTCTCTATGTTCGCCAACAAAGTCAGCATTCCCCTTGCGGTTGACAGCCTCACTGCTTCAAAATCTCGGCTAACCGTCGCTAGGATCTATGTGCAGGTTAACCCCTCATCTTCTCTTCCGGATTCAGTCATCGTGAACCTAAATGTGCTTAAATTTGAGCAAGCAATTATCTTTGATTGGAAGCCTCAGGCCTGTAGAAAATGCTCTACTTTCTCACATGTTGATACCCAATGCCCTCTTAACCCCGTGGCTCGTTAGCCAGCTTGTGGGTGCAGCAGAAGTAGGCATCCCCAGGTTCAGATAATCCCACAACATAGCAACCCATTGGAACTTCTACTAAGAATGTTATCCGTCTCTTCTTCCCCTTGTAGAAATGGCCCCTCAATCTCTAGCTTCTAAAGAACCGAACTCTGAGAATATCCTTCTCTCGCTGAATTCCAACCCCATCAATGACCTCAATCAACTCCCCGCCACCCCCACCTCTCGAATTGGAGGAAGTGATCCTCCCTTGAGTGAAGCTATCGATCCTTTTACAACCTCTAATACAAACTCTACTTACAACATAACCACTCATTCGTTTACGTGCTCCCCTTCTAAGGACATTACCACAATACCCCAGGATTCTCTCCCCAAAACACCTAGGAAAAATACTCAAGATAAGAGTGTGTCCAAGTCCCTTGCTGCCCTCTCTTCCTTAGCTCAAAAGGCTAAGAAGAAAGGAAAAACAATTAATTGTTCCTTGCACTCCCCAATCTAGGTTACTGGAATGTGGGACTATTAGTTATGGGTTGAACCCGTGACTATTTGAGAACTATTAAAGACTTTCAACTTGTTATGTTTTACCTTTTGGAAACCAAACTATGCATGGATTCTTCTCTGGATGTTTCTTCAAACAGAAAACTTACCCTTTTTCCCTTTGAGGGAAGCTCTGACAATTTTGATTGCTGCCTCGGGGGTCGCATTTGGATGAAATGGAATTTGGATGTTCTCTCCTTTACTCCACTTCTTACCACGTATCAATTTATACATGGAGATGTCTCTTCTCCCTTTTTTAGGGGTTCCATGTTACATGGGTTTATGCCCACAATGATGCTTTGGACATAAAATTGCTTTGGGAAGCTATTCAACTTATTTCTAGCTCCATGGGCTCTCCTTGGTTGCTTTTGGGAGACTTTAATTGCGTTCTTTATTCACATGATAAAGATGGGGGAAACTTGATTCCTCCTAATCGACTATCTGACTTTAAAGATTGTGTGAACCAAGCGGTGTTACTTGATCTTCCTATGGGGCTATTTTTCACTTGGTCAAATGAAAGAGTTGACAATTTGATTAAGTCCAAAATTGATCGTGTCCTATGCAATTTATCATGGCTAGACCTTTTTCCTTTCCTACAAGGCTCCTCCTCCTCTCTCATTGGATCACTCTCCTTTGATCATTTCTTTTCAAGACTATGAACAAAGGCCTCACAGGTTCATGTTCCGTAATTACTGGGTGCTTCATCCCAATTTTGTTGATATCATCAAAAGTACATGGTCTCTACTCGTTATTGGTGACCCTTCCTTTGTGCTATTTAAGAAGCTTAAATGAGTTAGAGAATCCCTTAAGAGCTTTTATAGGAATAGTCTCCACTTGACAAGAATTGAAAAACTTAAAAGGATTAGGAGCATTTTTGTAACTTTTGGAGAGACAGCTTAATATGACATATCTCCACAACATCAAGGATGTTAATGCTAGATACATGGATATTGCAAAAAAGGAGAGTCTTTAGGTCAAAGATGCCAAGTGCTTACGGCTTACTCATGTGATGATGATCTAAAGTTTTTCTATTACTCTATTAAGGAGAGGAGGAATACCAATCTAATTAAAGAGCTACTCACGATAAGGGTGTTCTATCCAACCCAAAAGAGATTGTTGATGAAATTTGTGATTACTATTACTTCCTTTTTAATAAGCCAAGTTTTACTCTAGATAACCCTTTAGATATTCGATGGGTGATACCATTTCCTTCAGCATTATGTTGATCTCAAAGACTCTATTTTAGACCACGAGATTCTCTCGCTCTTCATGGGATTAATGGGGACAAATCATCTCGATGGCTTTACATCAAAGTTCTTTATTCAAAGTTGGGACATTATCAGAAGGCAATTCCTGCTAGCAATTCACCACTTCTTTAAAACTCAACAGTTACTTGATTTATTTAAGCACAGTATCATTACGCTAATTCCTAAAATTAAACATGCAAATTCCTTCTCTAATTTTAGGCCTATTTTCTTATGCAATACCTTCTTTAAGGTTATCGCTAAAGTTCTTGTTAATAGACTTAAACATATTCTCCCAAGCATCATTCACTCTACCTGCATTCATTAAGAAAAGGGATATAGTGGATAACATCGCCAAGACATGAGATATGGGCTAATTTTGCCAAAAAGAGCCACCATAATTCCTTCTTCATCAAGACTAACCTTAAAAAGGCTTTTGATTGTGTTAATCGCAAGACCCTTCTCCTCAGGATGACCTAGAAAGGTTTCCCTCGATATTTGTCAAATGGGTGGAGGCATGTATAGATATTCCTTTTTCATTATTCTAAATTGTCAAATTAAAGGTTACTTCTCCTCCTCCATTGGGCTTAGACAAGGGTGCCCCTTATCTCCTTTTCTTTTTACCATCATTCTGGACATTTTCTCATGTCTTCTGGACAAAAGTGTATTGGATTCTGCTTTCAAACCACTGGCTTCAGGTAACTGCTCTATCTGTCATCTTCTTTTGCTGATGACATCCTTATCTTAGGGCTCCCAAACTGGCTTTGCTCTTTAGAGACCAACACTTTCTTCTCATGTCGGACTTGAAGTTAACTATATTAAATCTAAAATCGCTTCTCTAAGTCATCCTTGAAGCGATCCCCAATCGCATCTTGAATATTGACAAGGGTGTGTTCCCTCTTAAATACACAGGTCTTCCTCTACATGGAACCATGAAATATAATCATTTACATCCTTGCCGGACAAGCTCTCCTCGGCTTGTGGGTTGGAAATTCAAGTGGTTCTCTTTGGGGCGATTACGACTTATTAGATCATCGATTAACAGTTATTTAACTTACTAGTTAAGGGCCTTGGTACTCCCTAAGAATATACTCAAGAAGATCACCCCTATTACTTTGAAATTCTTCTTTCACGATGATACGATTAAGAAACTACAAATAATCTCTTGGAATAGGACAACTTTAACTAGAGGGAAATGAGGAACGGCCTCCAATCTAATACACTAAATGTCCTGTAAAATCAAGATTCTATGGAAAGTCTTCAATCGTCTACCTTGTTTGTGCTTGGTGTGGGAACAAGTATGGCTCAATTTGGAATAGATCTCTCGCTCCTCGCCTATGGAGGGAACTGCTCTATGCCTTGTGGTTTCAGAGGCGATTTATGTCTCGATTGGGGATGGCTTATCTTGCTCCATTTTCTTTGATCCTTGGTGGGGTAAATCTCTTTTAGAGATTTATGGGTCTAAATGCTTTTCTTTGTTTGATTTATCGAGAACCTCCCCTAAGTTCTATAATCACTCCAAAGTCTCTCTTCTCGCTCTACTTGAAGTTAGGAACCCAGCTTATTTTAACTCTATTAGACTTCTACCGCTTTCTCCTAGGTCGGATACCTTTTTCTAGAATTGTGTAAAGGGAATCTCTAACAGAAGGATTCTGGATGCTATTTTTATTAATTCACCATTAGTGGAGTGGTTTAATGATATTTGGTTCAAAAGCTATGATGTTAACTATGCAATTTTTTGCTGGATGGCTATCATCGAAGGGCTTAAAATTGATGTACTCAACGTGGTCTTGGTCCTATTCTCGATGCTTTTGTCATTGTGAAAAGGAATCTCTTACCCATCTCTTTTTTTTTCCCTTTTCCTTTAAACTTATTAGAAATCTTTTGCCCAATGGGAGTTTTTTTGTTTCAACCCATTCTACAACAAGTGCTTGCGCTTCTATCCATGAGCACAAGGATTTGAAGCACCAGATTTACACTAATATTTTCAAAGGGTTTCCTTCACTATTCATTGTTGTTTTAAACTTAGACGTTGGAAGTTCAAAGATGCTTGGTTTACTTTTGTCTCTACTATTTTGGAGAAGTGGAGGAATTAGGTGGATGTCGAGCATGTCTCTCACATTGGGTTGATGGGCTTTTGCTCGATTGTCCTAGTTTTATGTTTACTTTTGGAGTTTTGTGGAAATGTTGGGTTCTTTCTTTTGCTTTTGGTTGGACAAGGATGAGTTTGTAGGGTCTTGTTTTTTGGGCGAGTTGGTGCCACTATTAGTCTTGTGATCTCCCATGGATGGCCAAGTGCTGGCGTCGAGTTCTCAACTCTTTCTCTTCTTTGTTGAAGGATGTTTACTTGAACGATTTGATCCTGTATGAAGTTAGTTTCCTCTTTGATATTGGCCTTGGGTGGCCTATCTCTGTTAACTCTATGTGATCCTTGAGGTGTTTCTTTGAGCTTATTGTTTACTGCTTGGCAACCCGGGAGATCGCTAGGCTGTAGGTGAACCTTTTTGCCATTGCTGAGCCCTACTCTGAGTCCATTCGGTTTTTATGACTTCTGTTGATCATGTTTGTATTTTTTTTCTTTACTTTTCTTCTCCCTTTTGGGTAATACAATTGGGCTTAGCCTATATACAACATAATTCTTATATATTTACATATTTATTATCTAAATTTTAATATAATATCACATCAAAAATATATTTTTAAAAATAAAATGTATTTTTTAAGCTTAAAAAATATTAGATAAATAAATATATAATTTTATATATTAAATATATAAATATATAAAAATAATATGATAAATATATAAATATACTATGGGGTGTTTGGCAACGATTGGATTTATTTCAAGTAGGATTTAGTAAATCTAGCATATGGATTTAGTAAATCAGTTAAATCTGAAAAGTGTTTGGTAATCGATTTATTAAATCCAAAAAAAGATGCTTGGTAAGTTATTTTTGGATTTAAATTTAAAATTAAATAATATTTTTTTTAAAGAATAAGAACATAAATAAAAAAAGAATGTAATATTGAAATTAAAATTTATCATTTAACAAAGATATCATGTTCATTACAAAATATAAATAAATATTACATTATTTAGATCTAATAAAAATTATTATGATAATATAATTTCATTTTAAAACTCATTCGATAGGCCAAGCTGTTGATTACTACGCCTCAATTCGATATATGAAGAAATTTCAATTATAGAAATGCAACAATACCAAATTCCACTAAAGCTTATAGAAGTGCTTCAATTCGAGTTATGAAGACTAATCAATACCTAACAACACATTGTTCTATCTCGTATTAGATGCACACTAGCTCAAACACAGTAAAAAATAATTTTCTAAGTGCACTTACAACTTCAAGCTAGTGCTAAAAAAAAGTCGAAACCAATCAACAAAATAACTTACATTTGATATCCAAGGCTTTTGGTGTAATTCAATGAATTGAACTATAGAATTTGTGTTTTCTTAAGTGCCAAAAAATTTAAAAATCGTATTTACCACTCCAGAACTAGTATCAAGCAAAATATGCAAAGCAAAGTTATAATCCGAAGCAATACTATCCTTTCCCTACCACTCCCCTCAACATTATCACAAACGAACTCCACCACTCCACAGTCTACCGTGGTTTCCAATCTCAGATTTTGAACTCCACAAACAAAAAAAGGGTAGAGGTGACATTACTTGTTGTCACAGAGAAGAGAAGTTCACCTGAGGCAACCAAGGTAACGTACCTGTGATAGCAATGAGAGGCGCTGATGCATAGCGCGGGCGGTAGGGCGACGATGGTGAAGAGTGAACGATCCGCTGAGCAAAGAAATAGGCTATGTTGAGGAGTTATGACAAGCGATTCCCCATACGAGATTCGTTGATCTCTAAATCCCGTTAAATTCGTCGAATCGGTGGATTTAATAAATCCAAGATTTACCCCGATTTTCGGATTTACCAGATTTACAGCACAGACGAATTTACTAAATCCTCGGAAGGTATTTGATAGGATTTATGGGATTTAGATGGCTAAATCCATAATAAATCCATTGCCAAGCATCCCCCATAAGTGTCGTGCATCATAAATTTATTTATTTATTTTTATTTAAACATTGATGAGTGAGCTCCAATATATAATAATGTTCAGGGGTAGAAGAAACTCCCACATAGCCTATTAATGGAGTCGAAGAGGGTGTGTTGTGTGAGCGGGGATCAGCGGTCTCGTCACATGCAAGTACTTGCTCCAAAATGGCTTCCGGCCTATGGTCTTCGAGGCCGGCCGGTCCATTGGCGGCGTATGGACCAGACGCCAGTCGACGAACTCCGATCCGGTTCATCAACTTTTTGTGGCCGGAATCGGTCACCGGAGCGCCAAACGACAAGCTGGTGATGGAGTACTTGGAGGCCTATGCCCGCCGGTTTTTTATTCTAAGGCATGTGAGATTCGGAGAGAAGGTGATGAGTTTGGATATGTTGGGCCGGACCAGGAGGAGATGGTGGCCTGGGATTTGTGGGGTGGAATCGACGAAGCATTCGCTGGAGATGGATGTGGAGTCTGGAGCGTTACCATCGAGAAGGAAGATGGAGCTACCGAGGTAATTTTACGGAATTTAACACGTGGATTTTTTTTTTCTTTTTGAGAAGCGCACGTGGGATTAAACTTTTAAACATTTATATTTTGATGCCAGATTTTTTTTTTTTTAAAGAAGCCCCATGTAGGGATATTTTATTGCCACAAAGAGAGGGTTACAAAGTCCTTAAAGGGGATAAACTCCAAAACTACTGCTCAAATAGCTACAATCAACCTAAGGAGTGAATCTATCTCAAGTACATCCAAAAGCAAAAGAAGACCTTAAAGCAATCAAAAGATACAAGTAGATAAACATAATAAGCCAAAGGAAGGTTAGGGCCATTACTCTGAAGAACTTGAGGATGCATGACAATATAGAGCAAACTTGCAAGAGGACAGAGAATCACCGCAAAATAGCAATAAGAAAGATATTAGAACAGCTTAAGATAATACGACAAAAGGATGAATGAAAACAACATAATCGAGAATGATAGTAAGGAACCGAGATAGAGAAGGCTCCTCTCCACACCAAGTTGGATGCAAATATGCGCATCAAACTGAAGGGTTACTTCACAAGAGCTACTACCAAACAAAAGAGAGTGGAATCTTCACACCATCATAGCCAACAAACCTGAGAAGATAATAAATTGTTAAAGTCTTGTGGGCTTTATTACCTGCAAACCTAAACAAAACTATAAAGAATATAAAGAGAAAATTGTTAAGGGCAGATAAATGAGTGGTCCCAAGCCAGAAAATGATTCTCCATATAGCCACCCTGACATGAGGATACTTATACATATGAAATAGGTCAGCATAGAAACCATCCACAGGAAAATAGCAGCAGAAAAGATAGCCTGCTGAAATCCTGCTAAGCAAGTCAATGAGTCTATAAGTTACACCATTCCATTATATGATATATAAATGAATCTGTCGGGCCAGAAGTACAGCCTTAAGGTAGATGTAAAGTCCAGAAAATGAGCCCAATCAGTATAATGAATGCAGATTGGAACAAGCCCCTTATTAGTATCCATATCAATAGTTGGCAAAAAACAATTGTAAGGGAAGGCAGCAAAACCAAAAACCAAAGAAAATACCAAATAAGGATAATCAGAACAGCAGCTCCAGTAGCAGCAAGCTGGACTAAAGACCAGAGAATTCATATCAACAAAAAATGAAGGCACCAAGACAGCAAAAGATAGTAGCAGTTCATAGTACCACCCCTTAATAATAGAGAATGTATTCCAAGGAGTAAGCAGCACAAAACATACTGATCCCAGATGGGAAAAATTGGGAGTCCAAATAGGATCCACATTAGAATCCAGAAAAAACATGACAGCAGATAACCAAGAGCAAAAAATAGCTCAGGCAGCAGCAGCCAAGATAGCCAAAGCCAAGGCAGGAAGGGACCGCATAGAGATTGCATTCCAAGACTGATCCCCAAATAGGATCCACAGTAGAATCCAGAAAAAACATGACAGCAGATAACTAAGACAAAAAAAATAGCCAAGGCAGTAGCAGCCAAGACAGCCATAGCCAAGACACATAGGGACAGTAAAGAGATATCATTCCAAGGAGAAAGCAGCACAAGCCAGTCTGAACCCAGTTGGGAATAGAAACAACAAGGGTAGAAAGAGCATACAGCACAAAAGTCAACATGTTGAAACCCTTATTCGTATCCAACACAAGAAAAGGACTGCAACCAACCAAAAAAGGCACCAAATGAATACAATCAAAGGTACATTGCCAGTTGCACCATTCAGGACCAGAAATCTGATACAACCAAGATAGCAAGACAACAAAAGGCAGCAACTGGCCATAATACCACCCAATCCGCATAAACAGTACATACGGTAGCACAAACCTAATAGAATCAAGTGGGGAATAAAGACAACAATAGGTAATGAAGAACATAACTAACAGGTGATGAACAATAGCCAGCGGAATAGACAGAATTCAGAGAGCCAACCCCAACAGCAGAGAGGTTATTGCCACAATGGAACCCACTAGCAAAAAGATCAAAAATTGGATTCAAATGAATATCATCATTAGAATCCAAAAAAAAAAGAACCAAGGCAAAAAATAGCGACAAAGAACAATTAGAACAACAACATCCAAGCCTCTCAATCAGAGTAGACAATGCCATAGTTAATAACCAAGTAGATATAGCATAATAATAGGTATCTTGAATGTAGCAATTCACAAACACCAAAATCCTCAACAAAGAATGAAATATAACTAGCAGGACCAAATCCTACAACAGGGATGGAGCCAACATAGAGTCTAAAAACCAAGATAGCAAAAAAACCAAGACAAGGTAATCAGTCACCAACAAACAGGGCAGTTGATACAAACAAGCTCGCCAAGAGTCCACCCAAAAATAGCCCAGATGTTAGCAGCAAAGGCAGAAAGAAAAACAAAGAAAACTTGCTGGGCAAGGTACTCATGATTCCAAAAATCAACAATGGAGACATTATTACAATAGAGAAAGAATAAGTTCAAGTAATTCCCAAGTTGAAACAAAATCATGTAAGCTAAATTCTAATATAAGGAAGCCCAGTCTTATCAAGGTTAACCAAACCTTGCAAATGTTTAGGGAGAGTAAGATATTTTGATGACAGTTGAATCCATTAATGTTAATTGAAAAATAAACTTTAGATTTGATTATATATATATATATATATATATATATATTACTCAAACTTTATATTTGCTAATTATAATGTAATTATCTTAAAAAATATTATTCTAAGATTTCATTTATTTCAATAATAATTTGAGTTTCCTATCATAATTATATTTATTTTACTACAAATTAAAAATTCTTTCTCCATCATAAGAGCATATTATGGACTTTGTGATCCTTTGCTTAGGAAGATTCAGTGGCCTACCAAACATCCCCAACTTTTCTAAGAACAATCAGGTAAGGTGATCCACTCCTTAGACTTAGCCAATATGGAAAGCAATCATTTGAGTTTGTCAAAGGAAAACATATTATTATCAATTTCCTCAAATTAGTTGTCGATATTGCAAAATGTGTTGATATCAATGGTATGTTCATTGTTATTATCTACATTGAAATTATTTGAATAAATCTTATAAGTTGTCACCTACATTGCCCACCTTGCTATGTATTACAATTAAATGGAGGTACGACAAGCACATGACAATACATAAATTTATACTCCAATAAAATGTAATATAGAACTATACACTCTAATACTATATATATATATATATATATATATATATATAAGCTACTTTAGATCATAACTAATAATTTCTCAAATCTTTTCTTCTCACTTTTATTAATTTTGCACTTATAGGGTTTTCTTGCACAATGATTGTTAGAACTAAAAGATGGAATGTACTAGATTTCTCAGTTTGGGGTATCCCTTTCAGTTACTATTATTTCAATCACTTCTCGGAACTACTCTTTCACAAGCCTGGAGAAGAAATCATGCTAAGCGTTTTGGCAACTATGTTTTCTCCTTTAGTAAATATATTTCACTTCTTTTTTTAAAAAATAATAATTAGATTTATATGTATATCACTTTAAAATTTTGTTCGATATCAAGATGGGTTATATCTAAGTTTGTTGAGAGCTACATCAAGAAAATCACCCCTATAGAGAGGTATGGAATGGTTCCAGATCATAGCTTCTTTCAAGCAATGAGTTCCACCTTATTAGCTTTACTACCAAAAAAATTTCTATGAGAGGGTGAGAAGTGAGAGCATTATTCTAAAACATTCAAAAGCTTTGGGTTCTGTAAGAATAGTATTATAGTGGTATGAATCGCCCAATAATGACCGATTTGGTCATCTTTTGTACGCTTCAGGTGATCAAGATTAGAAATATCATCCTCCTTCTCTGCAAGCTTGTGACTCGCTCCTTGGAAAATATTGTTCCACTTTATAGGTATGCATATATTTAAATTAATTAAATATTCATGTAGTATAGCTAGCTCATGATAGTGCATTATTAATTGCTTAATTTGAATGGTTAACTTTAATGATACTTTTTTGATAGAGAATGTATAAATCTCGTGATTCCACAAATGGCGATAATTGGATACTGAGAGCTTGTCAAGCCTATATACTTTAGAGATTATGGATATGGCTAGCACATTTTCTTGATGGTGGATTTGCCCCAGCATGAAATTGATGGAGGAAGATGTGAAGAAATGAGATAAATACATGAAAGAATACACTCAAGAGTATTATAGAAGATCAAGCATAGCGACCATACATATATGATATAATGATCAGCTTTGTAAGGACATGGGCTATAGTCCTAAAAGAAAAAATGATTATTGTTTGAATTGTTCATGCCATATCAATCTGCATGATTATGCCCTCGCTTATGTCTAAAGAGGATTGATAGAACTCTTTTAAGTTTGTGACAAGGAACCAACAATAATATCATATCAATGATTGTCTATTAATTTTCTTAAAGTCAATTGTGATGGCAATAATATAATATGATGGTGATTTATAGTTTTGAAAGGAGGATGGTTGCTATATATAAATTTTACTTTTAACATATTTAATGCCTCGATCATCAATATCACATCATCACTCATTTTTTAAAGTGAATGCACATTTCCAAGTATAAGAAAGTGTTAGACAACTAAATTATAATGTGTTAGATAACTAAATGTCAAACTTTGACAGTTAGATTTGTAAATGTATATGAAATGTGTGGTATGTGTATAAATCTTCCTATAATAATAATAATAATAATAATAATAATAATAATAATAATAATAATAATAATAATAATAATAATAATAATAATAATAATAATAAGAATAATAATAATAATAATAATAATAATAAAAATAATAATAAAAAATAACAACAACAACAACAACAACAACAACAACAACAACAACAACAATAATAATAATAATAATAATAATAATAATAATAATAATAATAATAATATAATTTTTAAAAAATAATATTTGTGCAATAATAAAAAATTTGTAATGAAAACTTCTTATAAAAATAAATTAAAAGAGTAAATAAAAGTAGTACTTGTCAAAGAAGAGAAGCAATAATCAATTAAACTTACTTCCATTTCCTAAGCTCTTCTTAAGAAAATTTTAAAACCTTCTTAAGCAATTTTAAAGAAGAATCATCAACTTTTTTTTTAGTACAAGCTTGAAATGCTCTTCGAAGCCATGTATAGATGTACAAATCCCCTACATGCAATGCTATAGTCTGAAAATATTTAACTATAATTTTATTTTCTAATATATGAAGTAATATTTAAATCAAATATTACAACATATTCGACTTAGCATACCTATATATCTTGTTTAATTATTTTAAAAAATTATAATTAAAATGCCCTTTTTAGTTTACTTTTTAGTATTATTATTATTATTATTATTATTATTATTATTATTATTATTATTATTATTATTATTATTATTATTATAATTATTATTATTTTTGGGTTTGTTGTAAGAATGCTAGTGTGAGTAAAATTTTAAACATTTAAGTAAAAAAAATGTTATATTTCGATAGATAAATTACCATTAGAATTTTTGACAAATTTTCTCACGTAAAAATGAAAAGCTATTTTTTGGCCACCAAACTAATTAGGTAATGAGATTTTAAGTGGTGGTAGGTTCTTTTGATAATTAATTTAGAGCTAATTAGTGTTAAGTGAGATATGTTTAACCTATTGAAATTTATTTGAGGTCTTATGTTTAATCAATATGGCCAATTCGACAGCTTTGATCTTATAGGGTTAAATAGGTCTATTTTAAGTTAAATTAGTTCAAAAAGTCTAATAAAGCTTCACCATGATATTATTTGGCTATATTAGTCATTGATAAATAATAATGACCTATTAATATGGTAGGCCATGATTATTTTTGAACATAATTATTAATGACCTATTTAGCCTAAGGGATCTTAGTTTAATCTAATTATTAAGTATGGTTAGAACATACGAAGTTTGATGGTTTAATCCTTTAACATAGGTTTCACAAATTGATTTGATTCATTGACTCAAAATAACTAATTAAATTTGGCGTAATTTTGACTAGTTGATCGAGGTTAAATCTAACCCTATTAATATGGTAGGCCATGATTATTTTTGAACATAATTATTAATGACCTATTTAGCCTGGGATCTTAGTTTAATCTAATTATTAATTATGGTTAGAACATAAGAAGTTTGATGGTTTAATCCTTTAACATAGGTTTCACAAGTGATTTTATTTATTGGGTCAAAATAACTAATTAAATTTGGGGGTAATTTTGACTAGGTTGATGAGAGGTTAAATCTAACCCTGTAAGTTAGACTCTAGAGATCTATTAATCAATTAAAATATTTAGACAAATATTTTAACCAATGAAGAAAGAAATTGAATGCTTATACCACAATCTGAGTCCACTTAAACTAATTAGAATTAAGTTAGGTATACCCAAAGGCTAGCTAAGGTTGAACTTATCAATATGAATTAAATTTGATTTGAATATAAATGGTTAAAAATTTCTTTAAATGAGTTTAAATCACATTTAAATCCTATGGTTTTTAGGTCCAAATTCTAGTCAACTTAAGTTTAGGGGTTGAATAGGATTTTTAGACTACAATAGAATTAAATTTATGAATTAATTAAGAATTTGAATTAAACAAAAATTTGGAAAGGAGAAATAGCTTGGATCATTTCTAGAAAGAGCTAGAAGATTAACCAAACGATATTAATTTGGTTATGTAATAATTTAGTTAAGTTTTAATGATTATGAGAAACTCAATCCCAACTTAAACAATAATTTGAACTTGTCTCACCCAAGCATCAATATTTATTAGAATTTTGACATTCTTTATGTTAACAACTACACATGCATATTCAAATTGGCATATTATATGATTCTTCATCATGGCGATGTTTTAAATATTCCATGTAAGTTTTTGAGGTATATGCATTGATGAAATATAATAGAATACCTTATATGGGACATACCATAGGCATAAATGTTTGAAGCTCTTATATAATTCATTAGTCTATTTAGAAAGTAATAGAAAAGTGCATTATGCATTAAGTAATAAAATTTACATCATACATCATCCCAATCCATTATTTTTTTTATATTTTATTCTACTATTAATATTGTTCAATATTAATCACTTTTAGTGCAAAATAAATTAACATCATCACAAATAAGAAATAACAATTTTTACATTCATAATACATACATCTAATTTGGTGATTATATATGAATTCCAAACACTTGATGCCATGGATGAACTCTAAAGATAATCATTAGGTTTCCAAAGGCACATCCATTGACAAGACCTTGACATAAATTCTATAAAAAAATAATAAAATTAAAATTTTGTAAAAAATTATTATATATATATAGACACTAAATTTTTTAAGGATAAACAAGAATATTTTATAACTAAGAATAAAAAATACAAAAGTAGAAAACTTTAGTTCTAAAGAAAAAATAATAAATAAATAAAATTTAAAAGCACCAAATGATCAAAAAAATCTTATATAAAAGTTGCTAAGAATTTTTTTATTGTTTGGGGAGGATATTTGTGCAAATTTAATCTCAAACTCATACACACACAACTCATACAAGAATTTAAACCCAAGACCACTTGGTTGATACCTTTAACTCTCAACCACTAAGCTAAAGTGCCTTACACAACTAAGAATCTAATTATAGCCATCTCTCTCTTAGAAGTATCACAACAATCTAAAAATTTAATGTAAGCACTAATGAAATAAGGTTTTTTCTTATAATGCCATTTTTTATCTATGTTTCTCATAAACACAATGCATTAATTATAGAAGGATTTGTTCACCAAAAAAAAAAGAATAATAAAAATATTTTATTGTGCTCCATTCATAAATATGTGGTAAGGGAGTTAGAAAATAACCTCCAATAAACAATTACCATTACAAAAAGATTTAAAATGCTAAAAATATCGATCATCTCTTTATAGCATGGGTTGATATCTCATATATATATATATATATATATATATATATTTGACCATTATATTACACATTCTCATCAAATTGTTGTGACCCATGTAATCAAATAAAACATTTATCCATATATCAAAATTTAGATCAAAATATACCATAGTGCCATTTGGAAACTACATTCTGGTTGTATATTGGTTACATTTTGAATAATCTACGGTATGAAAGCTAAGTTTTCTAACCTGACCTAGCTACCTATGAAGATGGCTAAAAAGTACGATTTGACTATTATAAAATAAAAATATTTTATACACCCACTGCAGCTTCTTCATACAACGGCTTCTTCTGTAGCAGTTTTACTATAACTTTTAATATAGCTATAGCTGTTCCAAACAAACCCTTCATCACAATGTATACCAATATAAAATTTAATTGAATAATTTTCATAAAAATTAACTTTATCAGCATCTTTATTTAAACAAGAAATCTTAGAAGCCCTTGAATGCTTTCATATAAATTTAGAGGCCATTTGGGATCCCATTTATTATTTAATTTTTTATAATTTCTTTTGACCCGTAGACTACTGTCTATTAAGCTTCAAGTTGTGCAGCTGGGACTTGGATCCATCTTTAAATCAATTTAGCATATTTAATTATATAATATTATCCTTTATATTTAATACATATATAATATATTATCGATAAATGAAACTTCATGAAGGGAACCAATCTAACATGAGAAATCATTAAAAATGCTTCAAATAATAATAATATGAAGTACAACATGGGTTTATCAGTGAGTACATGGAGCATACTCTTAGTATATTTTGTGCACTTCATATATTCAACAAAAAATCTATTACTAAGAAGTACCGAAGTTATTAAAATGATGTTTGATGCATATTTAACTTATGATTTAGCTATTTAATTTAGAGTACTTTGAGTGCACGATAGCACTCGTGTAGACACTCATATTCTACAATAAATATGATTAAAAATAAGTTTGATTTATAAATTAAAGTCAAATATAATATAAAATAAGTTTAATTTATCATTAAAAAAATAAACTTTTACATGTCATATTTTGAATGAAGGGCGTGTTGGGAAGTAAATAGATCGCAAAGTATGTGCGAAAAACCAGTTCAAGTGTTTTAGAGCATACAGGAAATAAATGAAAACCTAAAGTAAAAGATTCACACAGAAGACACCAGATTTAATGAGAAAAAATATCCAAGAATTGAAAAAAAAATTATAGAGCCACACCACTAAGAAATACACTGTGAAAGAAAAAAGTGAGGAGAATAATATAAATTACACTTATCTGGAGCCTCTCTACACTTTAGTCACTCTAGGACACATACTTCATTGTCACACACAAGAGAAAAAATACATTAACATTACAAAACTGTAGAAAAAATTGTCTAAATATGAAGTCTTCTTGTAGCGCCGCGATGCTGTGACCTGACACCTAGGTGCTGGTTTCGCTATCTACTAGACTTTTTTGCACAGGTTCAAGCGATGAGACACTGCTTTGTAGGGTCGAGGCGCAAGCCTCTTTGTCAATTTTGCATTTTGGTGCCATAATCCTAGTGTCGTGACATTTCCTTTGAGCCGAGGCTAGGACCCAATGTCGAAGCACGGCCCCTCTAATCTCAAGCTAAGGTCTATTGTTCCGATCGATGTTATGCTTCTGCGTGCGTTTCCTAGGGATAAAAATTAGGCTCACCATATAACAACGCCCAATGAGCCCCGCATGGAGTCCACATATAATATTCTCTCTTCAAAGCTAATTCCATGTGCCCTTATTTTTCCCAACGTCCATACCACGTGGCACCAGTTTCACCATCTAATCCATAGCTCTACAACCCAATAATTGTTTTAATATATTTATATATTTAATGTCTAAAATTATATATATATATATATATATATGAGCTATAGTGGGGGTATTGAAGACTGTGCCCTCAGTGTGCCAATGCCAAAAAAATTCAGGGCAACTAAAATAAAAATCAAAGTCGCAATTCACCACAGAATAATAACCCTAATATAAGTCACAACTCCTCGCTTGATACTATAGATTGTGAATCACGCAGAGCGATAGAAGGCTTCA
This sequence comes from Cymbidium sinense, assembly GCA_021442155.1. NCBI lineage: Eukaryota > Viridiplantae > Streptophyta > Magnoliopsida > Asparagales > Orchidaceae > Cymbidium > Cymbidium sinense. Next base: position 5,951,735 of record CM038232.1, read on the forward strand.
ACAATTGACATAGACAACACATAGGTCTCCTCTCTTTCCAAAATTTTAATTTTCATGTGGAGAATTTTTCCATTTGGACAAATTCGTTATCTCAACTTTACATTTTATGAAATTGATGGAGCATTTTTGAGCTAAAATGGCATGACATTCCGTTAAGTGGTCGAATGGAATAGTAAATGCAGTTTTTATATATCTTCTTATTTGACTCGACAAATAGCTAGATTTTAAATCAAATTTGAAAATATTTTTATTTTATGCAGACGATTAAACAAATCTCTTTTATTAGGAAGAGGACATCTAATTCATTTAAAAACTTTATTGAGAGGCTTGTAATTGATTATAAGTCTAGGTTTTCCTCTTTCCTTTTCAACCACATTCCTAACATAAAATGTTATGTGTCTAAGGAGAGTAAGATTATCGAATTAATTTTTTAGTTAGTAATTGACAATCTCGCCTTTACATAAAACTAGATAATATTCATTCATCGACATGGTCTAGCTTTTGTGGGAATGTCATGCTCATTGAACGCTTTCAATGTACAAGAGTTCAACGAATGTATTTTTCTATTCCGAAAAGCTATTAGGTTTTCACCACATATAGAGTTTTTGAAATATTGTAAGCAATATTAGATTTTGCTTATAATTAAAGCATAGGAAATTTTCTATTTCATAGTTAAATCCAAAATTTCAAACTTTAAATAGTTTAAATGCATAGACTTATTATGAAGTCTATTTATTTCATTTATAATAATTTCTTTAAGATTGGTGATAAATCAGAAGATAATCTTTTCATCCCAAATTTCGTATTGAATTTTGATATGATCAATCCTTGTATTGGGAATTATTTTGAGAAGAAAAGGTGTTCCCAAAATAATATGCTAAGTTAGATTCTTGACTAGCAAGAATGACATAGTAATATAAAGATCATCTTAATAAATTCCTACAACAAATAATTTGTAGTCAATTTGTAGGATTTCTCCTTCGGCAGTTTTAAGCTTCTGAGTGATCTTTTCAAAATATTTGGAGGGTATAAGTCCTTTCTGAATACAATTTAAATCTACACCACTATCAACAAGGGCATTAAGATTATGTAATATGAATTCATTAATTATAATATGCCAATTTGAATATGCATGAGTAGTTGTTAACATAAACAACATCAAAATTCTGATAGATATTGACACTTGGGTGAGACAAGTTCAATTTATTGCTTAAATTGAGATTGAGTTGGTCATAATCATTAAAACTTAACTAAATTAGTACTTAACCAAATTAATATCATTTGCTTAATCTTCTAGCTCTTTCTAGAGATGATCCAAGCTATCTCTCCTTTCCAAATTTTAGTTTAATTCAAATTCTTAATTTATTCATAAATTTAATTCTAATGTAGCTTATATAAAAATCATATTCAACCCCTTAACCAAAGTTAACTAGAATTTGGACCTAAAATGATCATAGGATTTAAATGTGATTTAAACTCATTTAAAGAGATTTTTAATCATTTATATTCAAATCAAATTTAATTCATATTGATAAGTTTAACCTTAGCAAACCTTTGGGTAGACCTACTTAGTTTAAGTGGATTGGTATAAGCATTCAATTTTTTTCATCGCTGATTAAATTATTTGTCAAAATACTTTAATTGATTAATAGATCTCTAGAGTCAAACTTACAGGGGCTAGATTTAACCTTTGATCAACCTAGTCAAAATTAACCCCAAATTTAATTAGTTATTTTGACCCACTAAATCAAAACACTTGGTGAAACCTATTTTAAAGCACTAAACCATCAAACTTCTTATGTTCTAACCATAATTAATGATTAGATTAAACTAAGATCCCCTAGGCTAAATAGGTCATTAATAACTATGTTCAAAAACAACCATGGCCTACCATATTAACAGGTCATTATTATTTATCTATGACTAATATAGCCAAATAATATATTGGTGAAGCTTTATTAGACTTTTTGAACTAATTTAACTTAAAATAGACCTATTTAACCCTATAAGAGCAAAGCTGTCAAATTGGCCATATTAATTAAACATAAGACCTCAAATAAATTTCAATAGGTTAAACATATCTCACTTAACACTAATTAGGTCTAAATTAATTATTGGAAGAACCTACCACCACTTAAAATTTCTTTATCTAATAAGTTTGGTGGCCAGAAAATTAGCTTTTGATTTTCTATGAGAAAATTTGTCAAAAATTCTAATAGTAATTTATGTCAACGCCAAATTTAATTAGTTATTTTGAGTCAATGAATCAAATCAATTTGTGAAACCTATGTTAAAGGATTAAACCATCAAACTTCGTATGTTCTAACCATAATTAATAATTAGATTAAACTAAGATCCCCAAAGGCTAAATAGATCATTAATAATTATGTTCAAAAATAATCATGGCCTACCATATTAATAGGTCATTATTATTTATCAATAATTAATATAGCCAAATAATATCTTGGTGAAGCTTTATTAGACTTTTTGAACTAATTTAACTTAAAATAGACCTATTTAACCCTATAAGATCAAAGCTGTCGAATTGGCCATATTGATTAAACATAAGACCTCAAATAAATTTCAATAGGTTAAACATATCTCACTTAACACTAATTAGCTCTAAATTAATTATCAAAAGAACCTAGCACCACTTAAAATCTCATTACCTAATTAGTTTGGTGGCTAAAAATATAGCTTTTCATTTTGGAGAAAATTTGTCAAAAATTCTAATGGTAATTTATTTATCTAAATATAACATTTTTTTTACTTAAATGTTTAAAATGTTACTAAAAAAACTAAAAAATAAAATAAAAGGGCCTTTTAACTATAATTTTTTAAATAATTAAAGAAGATATGCATTGTAATATTTGATTTAAATATTACTTCATAGATTAAAAATAAAAATTATAGTTAAATATTTTCAATACTATAGCGTTGCATGTAGGGGATGTGCACATCCATAGATTCCATATTAGAGATTTTTAAATGTGGGCTCACATATGAATTTAATTATACATTATGCATTATCTTATTTTTTAAGCCTAATAATTTTGTGATCAAATAAAGATTAATTAATTTTAGGCTTTTGAGAAATCTTATTAATTTTATATGGAATTATCATGTGTAGAAACCGGACAGTTTATTTTATTTTAATGATGAGCTGAAATAAAGTAAAATGCACTCAAGTATAACTAGGGTCATGGTTCCCATTCTAAAGGGTGAAGTTCTCATTTTACTCATATCTCATCTTGAGTGAAAAGAAGTCTCTCTCTCTCTCTTTCTCTCTCGCTCTCTCTCTCAAGATCACCCTTTTAGAAGTGGAAGGCCAAAATCCCGATTAGCTCTTCCATTTTTTTTTTAATTTTTTATTTATTTTTTTTTAAGGAAACCCCATGATACGGGGTATTTTATTGCCACAAAACAAGGTTACAAGATCCTTAAAAGGGATTACACTCAGAACTCCGCTCAAAGAGCTACAATCAACCTAAGGAGAAAATCCCAATCTAAATACATACAAAATCCAAAGAAAGCATTAAAACAATTAAAAGTAAAATAGTAACTGGAGCAAACCTGCAAAATAATAAGAGAGAAAAAAAGATATAGTTAAGGTAATGCCGACAATAAGTGGAGGAAAACACCATAAAGTGAGAATGATATTAAGGAAATGTGATAGAAAAGGCTCAGGCTCAATCACATCCTGATGGGGCAGATGCAAGTATGAGCATCCGAACTTCAACAGAAGGGTTACATCACAGGAGCTACTACCGACCAATAGGAAGTGAGATCGTCACCGCCATCATAGCCAACAAACCTGAGAGAAGGAAACATCCAGTTGTTGATAGACAAGTGAGCTTTATAACCTGCAATCCTAATCAAGCTCATCTCGAGATTAACACCATCCCAATAGAATATATCAGTGCAGAAAGAGTCCCAGGAAACCCTCCCCTTATAAATGACCTTGGGATAGTAGTGGTAAAGTAAAGCATTGTATTTCAGCAAAGGGTATGAAATACAAACATCCAAAATACACATCCAGTAATTGTATTTAGAGCAGCAATATGAATAGCAGCATTCAGGGGTGCCATATAAGTAATTCAGGTCATGAAACGAACCAGATAAGAGAACAGTTAGTAATCCAGTCAGAATATCATAATCAGCTGATGGGATCGTCAACCACAAGCAGCAAATAGGGGAAGAGATATTCACTGCCAGGATGGCTTTTTCCAACCGAAAGATGAGAAGGCAGCATAACCAACATATTAAAGAAATGAAAGCTCAATTTAACCCAGCAATCACGCGAAGCGACAAAATGCAGCAAGGTAATATATGCAGCAGCCAAATGTAACAACGAACCAAAGTATAAACCCAGCTAATGCACTTAGAGCAGCAATTCCCATATGAATATTCAGTTAGCAGGAATAGCAACCACAAGTTTCAAAAAAAAATGTTTAGATCTGCAGTTCCAAGCAGATTTGCAGCCATAAGCAAAAAAATGAAAGCCCAACTCAACCCAAAGAATCATGCGACAAAAAAGAAGGTAATATGTGCACCAAATGTAACAACTAACCAAAGTATAAACCCAAAGAATGCACTTAGAGCAAATTCTCATATGAACATTCGTTAGTAGGAACAAGTTAACAAGTTTAGAAAATCATTTAGATCTAGCGGATTCAGTATAAGCGAAAAATTTTCCAGATAATTCATATCAGAAATCGATCCAGATAAAAGGACAATATAAGCACCATAATCACCAAAGAAGAATTGCATCCACAAGCAGTAAACCGGATAACAATTACTCACAGCCAAAGGAAACTTTTCCAAATGTGGGATTAGAAAATAGCAAAACCAATGCATGATGTAAGTAGGGGCCGAAAACAATCCAGAAATCTTTCACAGTGAAAAAAGGCTGCAAGGCCTAACGCAATGCATCCAGTTGTAACAAACAACCCAAAAAATTATCCAGAAAAATCATTTAGAGTAGCATTTCCAAGAGAATGCCATACCGGTAATCAGATCAAAATTAACCTGTGGAACCATACAGATATTCCCCGCCGAGATAACATCAAACACAAACAGCCATAAATCGAGATATTCACGCCAACAACCCGAGATCTTCGAATGAAAAGAAGCAACAATGCTTAATGGGGACCGTATCCGAGATCCACAATAACATATAGATAGGGTGCTTGATTCGTAAAAAAATATGAAGACAAGATGCAAAGGCCAAAATGTCATGATCTAATGTAAGGCAAACCCGTCTTGTCGGTTAACCAATCCTTGTAAGTGTTTAGGAATAGAATGGTTATTAAAATTAGTGGGCTCATTCAATCTAGTTCCTAAGTTAGCAAGGTAACATAAGCATTTCCTTCCCTCCATATATGAGTGATTTTGTAACAAAATTGATTGAGCGTAATTTTAGTTTGCTTGATTAAATAATATAATTCCACATTGCCATTTTTTTTTGGATTGCGGAGATCAATTAGTAGTAAGGCATCCACTTCAAGCATTAAGCCAACCTTCGTAATGCAATGTTAAGAGCATTATACACTGCCATAAGTTCAGCAAAAGGACTGAGTTAGTAATAATAGGATTAGCAAAGTCCATGAGAACATCACCCTTGAAATTTCTAAAGATGTCACCACAACCAGAAGCATTAGGGGATACAGCTCCATCGGTGTTAATTTTGATAACGTTATCATGTGGTTTGGCCCAATAAAGTATTTTGGCTTGATTAGAGGTGTTTGTATCAGGCAAATGCAAACCCAATTTAGAGGCGACAAATTGACACCCTTTTAAGTATTTATATTTAATAAGGTTGGCTTTAAATAGATCACAAATTTTGAATTTAGTTTTGGCAATTATTTTGGAATGATTCATAGAAATATCGTTATGCTTAGCATCATTTCTAGCCATCCAAATGAACCAGAGAATAATGATCGCAGTAACAATTTTAATATGACCTTTTATATTGTTTTCAAAATATATCTCGAGGAGTTGATAAATAGAAAGCGAGCCGTTATATTTGTCAATGGAGAAAAGATTATCGTACCAAATCCAAAGTTTAGATGCAATCGCTCCACTCACGAATTGGTGATTTACATTTTCAATATGGGAGCAACAATGACATTTTGATGGGAGATAAAAACCTTTACCCCACATCAAGGAATCAATAGGGACAAAGCTTTTAAGATAATGCCAAGTGAGTATGGAATATGAGGTGGGAATATTATTATGCCAAAGTCGAGCATACACTTTGGAATAATCAGGTTCTTTGATAATAAGCCAAACATTTTAAAACTGAATTCTCCATTGTGAGAGAGTTTAAAAGAATCGGTCTTTTATTGGATGTAATGTTTATGTTATTGAGTTTGTCTAAAAGGATGAAGGGATATAATCAATGAGCTTGGAAAAGTTCCATTTATTATTATTGTAAAGATTTGACTTTGATGGTATCAATAGAACATGAGGAAATTAATTCATCAAAAGAGTTATTTCCAAGCCGTTATCTTGTAAGAAAGAGTTGCGAGTTAATGCCCCAAAAATTAAAGATTCTCGCCTTCCATTTGATATTACAAAGTCTTTTCCAAATAGGAGAAGCGTTAGTTTTATAAGTTCAATGGGTGCTTAGATAGGCAATATTTGTTTGTCATGAAGTTAGCCCAAAGGCTATTGTTGCTTCTAAAATTCCACCAAAGTTTATAAGAGAATGCGTTGATGATGTCTTTGATAGATTTGTCACCACCTTCTGAGATGCCATGATTTTGTGCCAAGAGGACCGTGTATTTTTGAGGAAGAGGTATTAGACCCCAAAAAATTTATTAATTAGCCTCTACCTATTAATACAAAATTGGTTGGAATGATAGTTTGAATAAGATAAAGAGGCAACGAATTAAGGGTACTCTTAATTAGAGTTAACCTCCCTCCAAAGGATAGAAAATGATATTCCCAAGAGGAGATACGGTTGGATATTTTGTGGATTAAATCGTCAAAAAGGTAAGATCGTTTATGTCCTTTGAAAAGAGGAGTACCTAGATAATTGATCTAAGATGATGTTGATGAAAGTTAGTGATCCTCTATCTGATTAATCCTATTATTGTTGATTTTATTAGCGGTTATGAAGCAACATTTATTTTTGTTAAGGAGGAGACCGCTTTCTTTGCCAAATTTTTTAAAGAATTTCATAATGGTTTTGACGTGCGGTATAGAAGCATTGCAGAAAATGATAAAATCATCATTAAAGCAAAGATGAGTAATGGGAAATCCACCTTGAGTTTTGTAAATCATACTTGGCTTATTATAGAAAAGATCGCTCAGCTCCCGGATAAATAATACATATATAAAAAAGTAATGGCGATAATGGATCTCCTACGTGTGTTTAGAAGTGAAGAAACCAACGATTCTCCATTAACGATAACCGAGAACCAAACATTAGTGATACAATTTTTAATGATACTGAATAAATTCATTTGAGAATCCAAAAGTTGGAGTATAAACGAGGAATTCCCAAGAGAGATTGTCAAAGGCTTTAGAAATGTCCATTTGAAAGCAATGTTACCGCCTCTAATAGGAACATCAATATCATGAATCATTTCTTGTGCTAAAAGGATATTATCGCTATGGTTCTCCCTTTAATGAAACCAGTTTGATGGGAGATAATGTTGCAACGAGGGTTGATAATGGCGATTATTTTGGATATTAGCTTGTTAAAAAGGTGCATACTAATCTAAAAGTCATTCCATGTTTTGGATGGTTGTTTTAGGGATAAGTATTATGGAGGTGCTAGAAAAGAATCTAGGAAGGGGTTGCCATTGAAAAGTCAATAACGGCTTCAATTAAATCGACTTAATAATGGACCAACACTTGGAAGAATATAGTAGTGTAACCATCCGCCAAAGAATCGAATCAATTCATGCTTTGGAGAACATTACTAATTTCAAAATCCGTGACACCTACAAAGAGAGATGTTTGATCAAGTAATTTTGAGGGAATCATGAGGGTTAGCAATAGGTTCCATGTTAATGTTGTTGTTTAACAAATTTTGGAAATGATGGATAATCGAGTCTTTAATATCATTTTTGTCCGATATCCAATTATCATTATTGTTTTTAATTTTCTTAATCGAGTTTATAACTTTTCTTTTGTTGAAAAGTGCATGGAAATATTTTGTGTTTCTGTCGCCGTCTGCAATATGTTTAGTAGCAGCTTTTTGCCGCCAATAAGTTTCCTCCATGTTTTGATATTTAATCAAGTTATCTCTAGCTTCGTTGAGTTCATCATTTTATTAGTCCAAAACCTTCTTCAAGAGAGCAAACAAGATCTTCCATAGTTTTAAGATTTGCAAAACTGTTTTTAAAATGATGTTTATTCCACCAGTTTAGAGTTTGTTTTAATCTTTTAAGTTTAAGCCAAAAATAGATCATGCCTTTAATGGAGTTATCAGGGTGAATAGGGGCCGTCTAGTTAGTCGAAACAACAGACATAAAGTCATTATGTTGCAACCACATATTTTGGAAACGAAAGGGGACTGGTGCGGGTATTGAAGTAGGGGTGTTTTCACAGTGATCGAAGAGGAGCGTGATCAGACAATGTTCTACTTAAGTGTTCTACCGAGGTATTAGGCCATTGATCAATCCAAAGGTGGTTAACAAGGATACGATCAAGACGTTGCCAAAAGTCTAGAATTGTTCCACGGTAGTTGGAACACGAGAACCCTATATCGGTAAGGTTACAGTAATCATATTAAGAAATCTTCCATAGAATTAATATTAGGAGATGACCCTCCCTTTCTTTCAGAAGTAGAGAGGATGGTGTTGAAATCTCCGCCAACCATCCAGGGTTGAGTGACAGAGGAAGCTAAAGATCTTAAGTTATTCCATAGAATGTTCTTATCGGCTCTATTACAAGATGCATAAATAAAAGAGCACATCACGGTGAAAACACCCACAGAAATCTGAGCATTAATCAATTGTTGTTGGTTGTCAAGGATATTGATGCTGATAGAATTATTCCAAAACAACCAAATTTTGTTATTAATGTTGTGAGAAAAATTAGGGAAACCTAATGTTCTAGCGGTAGCTATCTTAGAAGAGTGGATAAGTGGTTGATAGTAAGGAGAGATATATTATGAATGCCAGAGGCTTCTAACGCGACATAACTAGAGTAGTCCCAATACCACGAATGTTCCAAATGATGAAATTAATCATAATTGTTGGAATGGAAAAATTGATTGGATGAGAATGAGGAGAAAGGAAATTATTGTTGGTGTAGGGTTGATGAAGATCTTGTGATTCTGGTTGCATTTTTAGAGTTATTTTTGGATTTGAATGATTTTTTTTTGTTTATAACAGTTTGAAAGGGTCTGTCGGTGTCCAAGGTATCTCCGTCTGAAAAAGAGTAGTTAGTGTAATCCAAAGTTTCATTATTAAGCAAAGGAATCGTGATGGTAATTTCCCCTTCTTCCATATCAGAGAATGACTGATTAGTTATGCTATCATTTTGGCCATTCAAAGTGTTAGGGGATGTAGGAATAGTTTCATCTTCTTTTTCTAGATTAATGGTTTGTTTTATTTTATTTTGTTGCTGATCCAAACTAAGATTTACAGTTGAGGTGATGTTCCCAAGCCTAATTTCATGAATTTCTTTGTTTTGGGTCATTAGTTGTAAGGGCTGCTTGTTACCAATGGGAATAGTAGTAGGCATATTTTCTAAGTTCCCAAAACCAACTGTGTCATCAATGTCATTGTTCAACACCTGATTAGCCTCCTTTGCAATTCAGCTCTAGGTAAAGAGTGATTTTGTGGAGGATGATTATGTTGGTTAGCTTTTGGCACATATGTCATTTTAGTTGGTTGTTCCTTAGTCACCGAAATAGTAGGAATAGGAAGATTGTTTTTTTGAGATGTGGATGTAAGATAAAACAATGCGGTGTTCATGTCCATGAATTTTGTAAAATGTAAAGAGGGAAAGTTTTCAAATTCAACCTTTTGATTATAACCCATTTTTTCAGATCCAATCTAGATTTCTTTTGGATGTTTTTAGTTATATAAACTTCAACAAGTATCCGAGCTACCGAGGGCCGGGATCTTACGGTCGTAGCTTGATCAATTTGAAGAGGTTGTCCAAAGATAGCCCCCACAGCAAATAAAACTTGATGCGTAACAAAGTGTATGCGCATATTAGGCAAAGCGAGCCAAATAGGAACAATTGGTGATTCCTCTTTAATATCAAAACTAGGTGTCCACTTAAGAAGTCGCATTTGGCAGTTAAAAATGAAATAAGAACGACGTGCAAAAACTCTTGAATAATCCAAATCATTTGATAATTGAATTAGCACATGCCTCGGATCGATCAATCCCACAGAAAAAGTGCCCGTGAGCTTCAGACTATGAAAAAAAGAGAGGATATTTTCTAAATTCGGGCGTTTCAAGTTGAATTTACCCACCAACGAGAATTCAAATGGCTTAGCAAGAATTTCCACATCGAATCCAACACGTGCATACCACGTAAATCGAGACATTAGTTTAACGAGGGAACGGATTAACCCGAGAGAGCATCCTTGAAAGATTTAACAGAAGTCGTAGGTAAGGATACTGGATCGAGCATACCGGGGTGCGTTTTGTCCAGAGCAAGCGTGGAAAAAGCCATTTTCGCCATCCGAAGAGAGGCGGTTTACATTACCAACTAGAGCAGGGAGAGATCGATGCCAAATCGCGGAAGAACAACGATTGATTGCAGTCGGAAGCAAGGAAAACACGGGAGCCACCAGGAACGCGCTAGGTTTAGGAGCGCGTCGCCGCAACTTCAATTGTATGACACATTAGCTCTTCCATGGATTCATGAACGCTTCCGATTAAATTTTCTTTATGATTTGACATGAGATCCGAACTAGATAAATTTATTTTTTTTATCTTTATATGTTTCCAACAAGTAGTATCAGAGTAGTTATCATGTTGAATCGTTGAGAAATGATTTTTCTTCTTCATCTTTTGTATTGATTATTTAAAAATTTTAGATCATAGTACATGATTCAAAATTTTCAAGCAAATAATTTGGTCATTTGCATGAAGTATCGATATTTTTTAGATGGCTTTTCTATTATTGATTTTGAGTAAAATAATATAGCTAAATTTTTTTATACTTTGATCATTTTAATTTTATGTGATCGACATATTTATTCTTGTCATTGTGATCTTAATATAAAAAAGGTATATAAAGTGTTTATAATATGAAACGATATTTCATATTTAAAAAAAAAAAAATGAAACGTTTTTCTGACCACCGTTTATAATATGAACCGATATTTCAGATTTAAAGAAAAAAGGAAAAAAAAAGAATATGAAACATTTTTCTGCTACAGCGGTATATATATAAATATATATCAGTTAGTATAAATGTTATAATTATTTCATTTAATTGGTTTCATCCATTTCGCCTTAGGGGTATATATATAAATATATATAAATTAGTATAAATGTTATTTTTATTCCATTTAATTCAATTTCATCCGTTTCTCCTTACTACTTTGTAGTTACTTATTACATTTATTTATTTTTAACATTTTATATTATAATTTATATATGAAATTATTTGCTATAGCATTATTTATAATGTTTCATATTCATTTCAAATTTTAAATTCATCTTTGTTAATCTGAAATATTTTACATTTAATTACTTTATACAATTAATTCACGTTATAAACTTTTTTATATTCATTCATGTTTATAACATTTCATATTCATTTCAGATTTTAAATCTATCTTTGTTAATCTGAAATATTTTACATTTAATTGCTTTCTTAAATTAATTTTAAAAGGAATATTTATTAAGTAAATGTAATAATTACACTTATTGTTTAATATTTCTAAAGGTTTTCTATTTCAAAATTTTTTTATAATATTAAATATTTATGTATAAATATTCTAATTTAAATTTTATAGATATTTATTGCTTTGGCATTCGGTAAATAATTCATAATTCACTAATACATAATGGATTAGATTTCTATTGTGAAATCTAGAATGCTCATTTGTTTTATTAATTATGACATTATGCATTCTTTTCTTTTCCTCTAATACACATAGTATCTAACATATGCTTGCTATTTTGACTTTAACAGTTAGCTAATATTTATTTTATTATTATTTTTAAATATTTCAAGTTCGTATCAATTGAAGTAATTGCTGGAATAATATAATTGATATTTGTTATTTCAAAATTAATTTAAATTGAAATATTATGTCACCAAAGTGATCTCTATTATATCAATTTTTTATTTTTGAAATATATGAATATTACATATGAATTATATTTTAATCTATGAGAAAAATAATCGGCCCAAAGGAAGATTATTTTTTGGCTAGATTTTGTGCAGTAACAAATATGTGATGAATTTATATTAATCATGCATACAATATGTTGATCCAAAGATAGGCATATTGTTGGTAAAATTTATTATCATATTTGTTGACTATAATTTTAGAGTACCATTTACAAATTATTGTTTATGTCCAAAGACTAAATTGCAATGTTGTGTTAGGTATTTCATTTGTGCATATTTTATTAAATATTTTATTTCAAGCATATATTTTGTTTACATTATATATGCACAAGAAAATGACAATGTTGTTAACTGAGTATTATTTTTGTTCTTTTCAATTAATGTTTCTTCCATATCTATCAATTTGAATAACATTAAAGTGCTCAACGGCACTAACTTTAAGAAATGGAAAGAGCATATGACCATTGTTCTTGAGTGTATGGATCTTGACTATGCGATCCGGACTGAACGTCCTCCCGCCCTTATTGCAAAAAGTAGTATTGAATAAAGGGCTAACTTTGAAAAGTGGGAGCATTCCATTTCAGAAACTATAAGAGGTGCAATGCTTGAAGAGGAATGTGCTAAAAAAATTTTAAGCCAAATAGCAGACCGTTTCATTAGTTCTCAAAAGGTCGAAGTGAGTACTATTCTTAGTAAACTCATTTCAATGCAGTATAAAGGCAATGGAAATATAAGGGAGTACATTATGGAGATGTCTAATTTTTTCACTAGACTGAGAGCACTAAAATTATAGATATCTGATGACATTTTTGTACACTTAATTTTGATCACTTTTTCTGCACAAGTTAATCCTTTTAAGATAAGTTATAATACTCAAAAGGAAAAATGAACTCTTAATGAGCTCATTGCTCAATATGTGCAAGAGGAAGAGAGATTGAAACATGAGAAAATAGAAATTGCTCACTCGGCATTATAGGTATTGATCCCCTCAACTCGCCCAAATCCTTCAATGGCTTCTAAATCTTTCAAGGATGTGCTATGTAAGGCAAAGAATCGATGAGTCTTTCAAATTTGTTTCTACGTCCTTCGGGTGTACCCGATCATGTGTTCGGATTCAATGGTTGAAAAGCATGATAAACCTTTTGAATTTGCTTTGGTTGGTAAATTTGCTCTGCGATGTCCTTCTATGGAAAATATCCGAGCCTTTCTTCATAATCTGAAATTATCAGGAGTATTTTCGATGGGTCTGATTGATTCACAGCATGTATTGATTCAACTGTCTAATGATTTGGATTATTCCAGTGTTTTTGCAAGACGATCATATTTTTATTTTAGTTGCCATATGCTTATTGAAATGGACTCCTTTTCATTAAGGAGGAATCTCCAATCATTCCAGAGTCTATTCCTAACCTTGTGCATTTCTTTAATCCCGAGTTTCTATGTTGTGGTTGGTCTGTTCGATCGGCCCCTCCAGTTGGATCAAGCAAACGCTTCTGCTCGGACACTTGTGGAATTGGATATAACTAAAAAATATCCTAAGAAAATGTTAGGGAAAAAATTTGGCTATTTATAAAAAGTAGAGTTTGAAAACTTTCCTGTATTTTGATTCCATTGTAAAATTTATGTGCATGGATTTGCTGATTGTTTTGTAGCTCATCCGCATTTAAAGAAAAATCATGTGCTATCCAAAGCTGCTCCATCCATTAAGGCCACTTTGAATGAACCACAAAATGATATGACTACTAATGCAACCGCCCCAATACTTGATAGAAATGATCCCGGTTCAAAGCCACCAACCCGAATCTAAGATGGATACGGTTGAGCATTTACCAGTTGGCTCACTTCCTATTAAGCAACAGGCTCCTCATGTTGGAATCCATTCTCAAAATAACAATATTGACATTAATGCCTCTAATAGCAGCTCTGGCTCCCCCTAGTTGCTGATTCCCTCACTAATGCGTATATCCCTACTTCTGTATCTCCATTAGCTAAAGGTCAAATGAATACTATTGTAGGAATGGAGGATTTGCAGTATTTAGAGATAACTTCTACTCTTGATTTAGGTATTTGTGTTTTGCCTAATTCTAATCCCTCTTGTGCTTCCTCTTCTAACCCTGATCTAAATCCAAAACCTAAGTTACATCAGTCATCAACACTGAATTGGAAGAAGGAGAAATGACTTTTAACCTCCAGGCTTCGCTTGGCAATAAACACTTAACTGAACACTCACTATTTGATGGTGAGGTTGTAGGTATGGCCAATGACTTCCATACATTTATAAAAAAGAGAAACAAACCATCTAAATCTAAATTTCCTAACTTTGCCAGAGTAACTAGATCTGGCTCCTCTCACCCAAAGTAAATGGTCTTTTCTTGATCTGGAATGCGAGAGGGATAGGTTCCCTCTCTATTCGTAATAGACTCAGCAACATAGTTCGCACCCATAACATTTCTTTCTGGCAATCTTGGAACCCTTTATCCTTCCTTCTAGCATTTAATCTGTTGCTAGAATGATCGACTTTGATAGTTTTTTCTCTAACTCAAGTAACAAAATTTGGATCTTTTGGAAAAATCCTTTTGTTCTTCATATTATCTAGGATCTTCACCTAGTAGAGAATGTTAAAATCACTTTTGGCAATTGGTGATATTTTGGATCTTTTGTTTATGCTTCTTAGGTATGGTAGAAGGACCTGTAGGAAGATGGTTAATTTCCATCCTAGGTTAATGCTCCCTGGTTCGTGGGTGGGGATTTTAACACTATATCTTCCTCTTCAGAACGAGTTGGTGGAAATACTCCTAACCTATTCTCCATGGAGGACTTTAATAATATGATTCTGGATTGTCACGTTACCGATCTAGGTTTTATAGGCTCTCAATTCACCTGGAATAATCATAGACTTTGGCAAAGACTAGATAGGATTCTGTTTAATGATCTATGAAACAATTCCTTTTCGATTACTTCTGTTGAACACCTCAGTAGAACCTTATCCGATCATTCCCCTTTGCTAATCTCTATTAAGGTTAGCACGGAATCCCCCTTTTCTCGTATTCCTTTTCGTTTTCAAAATATGTGGCTTATGGATGATAGATTTTTCAGAGGTGGTTGCTACTAATTAGGGAGATCCTCTTTATCCTGATGATTCTATTATTGGGATGAAGAGATTATGGCTTAAATTAAAAAGGCTTAAATAATTCCCTAAATGGTTGAACAAAAACTGCTTCAAAAATATATAGAACAAGAAGTCATGGCTTTAGAAGAAGCTGCTATTCGTGATACCTCCAAAAATATCTTATTAAACCAAGCCAAAGATAGGTTAACTTTCTATCAAGACATAGAGGAACCCTACTGGAGGCAAAAGGATTCCATAAAAAAGATATCGGGGGGAGATAGGAATACCAAATATTTTCATGTTATGTTCAAAAAGAAAAAGGCCCTCAATCACAACAAGAAAATCAAAAATAATGATAAGGAATTTTCTGATTCGGGTGTATCTTTCTTCACTAATCTCCTTAATAATAATGTCTCCTATGATGAATTAGCATGGCCTGAGGTTATCCCTAAGATCATTATTGAAGAAGATAACAAAATGCTTACCTCTCTACCCTCTGAATTTGAAATTGCATCAACTTTACAGATTAAGAAAACAGATTCTGTGGCAAGCCCTGATGGTTTTACGACCTTATTTTTTCAAAAGTGTTGTAATATTATCAAAGAAGATGTGGTTAAAGCTGTTTTGGATTTTTTTAATGGAAATATCCTCCCCAAATAATTTTCTAGTACTTCCATTGTTCTAATTTCTAAAATCGATAATCCAGAACTTTAGAACCAATTTAGACCTATAAGCTTATGTACTCTTTTAATAAGCTCATATCTAAGATCCTAGCCAAAAGACTAGGTAATTTACTTCCTAAAATCATCTCCCCAATAACGAGTTTTGTCAAAGGTAGATCCATCTCGATAATGTGTTGTTAGCTCATGAAATTATCCATGATTTAAATACTAAGGCTGGGAATCTAGTTTTAAGCTAGACATTTCCAAAGCTTATAATATTATGGACTTTCCTTTATAAAATTCTTACTCTTTTGGATTTTCCAATTCTTTTATTACATTAATCAAGAATGGTATTGAGAACTCGATTCTCTTTACTTATTAATGGCAAGGTTCATGGCTTCTTTTATTCCTCCCATGGGATAAGGCAAGGGGACCCCCTTTCTCCACCTTTTCATTATCGTGATGGAATATCTCACCAAGTCTTGAACTGTTATTTTGTAAAATGCCTAACATGTTCTACAAGACTAGGGGTGGTTTTCCTATCTCTCACCTCAGCTTTGCAGATGATTTCATTAGTTTCTGCAATGGATCTGCCTGATACATTAAGAAACTGTGTAAGTTCTTTATTCAGTTTGGTAGGGAAAGTGGCTTAAAAATTAACCCTAACAAAAGTGGTTTTATTGCTAGTAAATCGATTCCTCCTCCTAGGATCAATACTATTAAGAGTATTACGAGGTTTTCCCATCTTATTCTCCCTATTAAGTATGTGGGTACTGCTTTATATCATGGTGCTAAAAGATCTTTCCTTTTTGATGAGGTGATTCAAAAAATTTATAAGAAATTTTCTTTCTCAGAATTCCATCTTCTATCTTTTGGAGCGAGACTTGTTCTGATTAAAAGCATTCTCTGCTCCTTACCTTTTTATCTACTTTTCACTATTGTCCCTACCACCTCTATCATTAAAAGATTAACCGTCTTATCAACAAATTCTTTTGGGGTTCTACTCCAACATCCAAAAAAGACTCATTGAGTGGCACATGTTGGTCCTTTGAATGAAGGTGGTTTAGGTTATAAAACTTTAGAAGATTCCATTAAATACTTTTCTTACAAAATGTGGTGAAATCTTAGAAGCAATCAGAGCTACTGGTCGAAATTCATCCTCGCCAAATATTGTAAGGGTAATCACCCCCTCATTTGTTCTTTCAAAACAGAGGATTCCCCGGTGTGGAGAAGACTCTGCAATATCAAGTGGGCTACTGAGGAGATGATCTCCTAGGGTGTGAATTCTAGTTCATCCTTCTTCTGGCAAGATAATTGGCTTGGTGTGGGTTCTATTGACTCATTATTCGATACTCACTCTATTGACATGCTCAAGGTTCGCCATTTCATTACTCAGAATTCTTGGGATATAGCTCATTTAGGTTCATATGTACCCAATGTGATCGTTAACAAAATCCTCAATATTAATCCAACATCCAACAGAGCTGATCAAATCTTGTTTAACAATTCCTCCTCTGGAGATTTTGTTTTTAAGGATGTGTGGCATTCTATTAGATTTAAAAGTCAAGATTCTTTAGTTTTTTCTATGATCTGGAGTAATTCTATCCCTTCCTTATTTTCAGTTCTTTCTTGGCGTATCCTTAAACACTACATTCTTGTGGATGCCATTCTCCTTAAAAAAAGGTTTTCATCTTCCATCCAAATGTCAATGATGCTTCCATATTGAAACTGTGGATCATGTCGTTAATGGCCCTATTCGCTAAAGTCCTGGTATGATAGTATGTTTAATACTTTTCTATTTGATGGATCCCTTTCTATATTGCCTTTCAAATAATTTTCTATCCTCTTCCTCGAAAGGACATATCAAATGTTCGCTATTACTTTACTATGGTATATCTAGTGGGAAAGAAATGATGCTAAACATAGTGATATTCCTATGAACTTTCACCATGTTATTGCTAGAACCAAATGTAAAATTACCTCCCTTTACAAAGCTAACTTTCTTCCTCCTTCTAGCTTCAAAGGTGTCAAGCATCTGGCCCCTTGTTTTGGGATTTCCCTCTCGTCTTCTGAGGTTGATTTTATTTGTAAGACTATTTATTGGATAAAGCCCAATTATCATGTCATTAAGGTTAATACTAATGAATCTGTTGCTAATGGGCTTTATGGTTGTGCGTGTATTTTAAGATACTTTAAAGATAAGATGATTGCTGCATTTGCTATTCATTTAAGACCCTGTTTTGTTCTTTTTGCTGAACTTTATGGTTTGCATTATGGTATATCGTTATGTATTCATAAAGGATTTAAAAAAATATGGTTTGAAATTGATGTTCTCCTCCTTTTGAATTTATTAAAGTCGGGAGCTCATGGCAATTCTAAAGTTTACTATTTTCTTAACCACACGAGGAGGCTTCTTGCTTCTCTTGATTATCATATTTCTCATATTTATCGGGAAGGAAATTTGTGTGCTGATTTTCTTGCTAATTACAAAATCCTCTATGGTGAATATATTCTCTTATGATAATATCCTCCCTTATTACGGGGGCTTGTGAATTTAGATAAAAGTGGTTTTCCTTATGTTAGGAACATGTAAACTTTTAATTTTTTTTTTTTTTCAATCTATTGGTTGGATGAGGTCTTTCCTCCCTTTTAGAGTGTATGAAACTTGTTTTCGATAAAATCAATGTTTCTTGCTTATAACCGCTTATATGGTTTTTTTTTCATGGAATATGATGATATGGTGTATCATTTTCTATTTATTGTGGGCTTATTGAATATTCCTAAGCAGTCGTTAGGGCTATTTTCCAAGGCTGATTTTGCCTTCATACCTAACTGCTGTAATGTTTATCTTGCTATTTATTTGAATAGTCTACACACCCCTTTAGCAAGAGTTTCTTCTTTCATTATCTGGGAATGGTTCCCTTTTTTCTTTGTCGGATGTGAGCTGCTTGTTGTTTCGGCATTCCAGATTTTACTAAGCCTATATGGAGTTCGGTCTGTCCGTCCTTGGAGTTGTGTATGCTTTTCTTTTGGTTTGGTGTATTGCGGCTGCCTGCAGGTTGGATTAGTAATTTTTCTATTTTTCAGCACCCCTATTGTGGGTGTGTTAGATCGAGTTTTTGGGATATTCAGTCATTATATTATCATGCCTTCTTGGACTTATTATATGGATATATCCACTTACTTTGTTAAACTATTTTCTTCTTGATCTATTTATATATCGTAGTATTTATTCAAGCTTCTTTGGAACTGGAGGTTATTTCCTATCTTGCTAAGCTTGCTACATTTTAATTGTATTATGGAACTTGGGTGGATTGGTGTGGATTGTTTATTTGATAGTGTAGCACTATATGGGCTCTCTTGTTGATATAGGAATGTGGATTTCGTTTCTTTCATTGAAACTTTGTGGATTTTTTTTCATTGGTTATACAATTTCGTTGGGCTACATAATTTCCCTATGGATAGACTGTTTCCACATGTTTGTTTTCTTTGATGGGTGGCGGATTAGTTCTCTTCTTTGGTTGGTAGTAGCATGTGTGTTGCATCCCTTCTTTACTGCTGGATGCACATGTATGTGGCTGCCCCAAGTTGGTGTGAAGTTTTTGGAGCTCCCTCTAAAATTCTACTATTTCTTTCCAACTTTATGTTTATTACTTAGACTTAACTCCTTCTATTTTATTGGTGCTAACTGTTCATCTAGTTGTTTGTAGAGTCTTTTTTCTTTTCATGCATGTATCAAGCAGGCTTTTCCTTTGGACGTAACTCTTCTTGACTCATCATCTACTATCTTGTTGCGTGCTTGCTCCTTTGTGTCTTTTACTCTATATTTTTTGGGGTATTGCCTTTTTTTTTGCTGTGTGGGTTGTACTTAGATAGTGGATTTACTCTTTAGGATGATTGTAGCTCTTTGAGCGGTAGACTCTGAGTTTATCCCCTCTTAAGGATCTTGTAACCTTTTTTCTGTGAGCAATAAAATTCCCCTATATGGGGTTCCGCAAAAAAATATACAAGAAAAAACAAAAAAACATAAAAAAACATAAAAAAAGTATAATATCACTAATTTACGATCACCTTATTATATGATGATCAACTCATTGCATGTACCACAGTAATCATATCTATAATCCTTAATGGTTCTTGAAAATTTTAAGCAAAAAAGATCCTACGACAATCTATCTTTTATTTTTATTTTTTTATTTTTTTTTAAAATATATTTCTTAAGAAATTATTAGAGTGTTTTTTATGTTTATTTTTTTTTATTTTAAAACAAATAACATTATTTTTAAAAATGCTCAAAACATCTAAAAGATGCTTTGAGTATTTTTTTTTTAAATAATAAGTACAATTAAATTTGTTTTATTTTTAAGTAAAATAAAATAAAATAAAATAAGAACACAAATATAAAATAAAACAAAGTGATCCCCAACGGTCCCTAAGGGCGGTTTGGGATCATTTTCTATTTTTTTATTTTTTGTTTTATTTCTAATTTTTTTATGTGAAAATAAAACTTGTTTGATTTTTATGATATTTTAATGGAAAATGAAATTAATTATTACTCTCACGGGTTGCTTCTGACCACTTTGTATTTTTTATTTTTTAAATTTTAAAATAAAATAAAAATATGTTTGATATTTTCTTATTTTAACATAAAGCAAAAAAATGTTTGAGGACACAAATGACGATAATGGATGTTAACCTACATATATGTTATATTGCTTAAATCGAATCAAATTGAATGAAATCGATGATCGATGAAAGTAATGTGCACAAATTAATTTGAGTTATAGTGAAACAACCGAATAATACTGCTCATAAAAAGAATCACTTAGAAAAATTCAAAATTTAAAAATCTAACAAACAAGAATTTGCATAGTTCAATTCAAGCACATAATAAACCGACAAGTTACAAATGTGACATCTTGAGATTTGAGCAAAATTATTTTGATCATCGTCGATACTACTTAAAAAATATCTTATTGCATGATAAACTACATTGATACATTTGAATCGTTAAAAATACAAAACAAAGACACATATTTGTAGGTGTTGATGCATACACATGAAATGTAAAATATCTAAATGCATATTTATATTTTATGAGAAAGATAAAATTTATGAAAATATATAAATATATTTTAAATAATAATTATTGATAAAATAAGTTAAATTAGTAAAATTAATCTATTATTATTATATATTCAGATAAATTTTGTGAGATTAAATTAATTAAAATTAATAATATTATATAATATAATTTTAAAAAAAATAAAAAAATCAAATTCAAATCTTTAAAATTTGAAAAGTATGAGGTGTTTTAAAATAAAGAAAAATAGGTTTTACATTTTTTTAGTATTTTTGAAAATAAAAAATAAATTTATTTAAAAATAGAAAAATAAAAATAATAAAATAGATAAACAAACATATTTTTACTTATTTTTTCTATTTTTTTAAAATAAAAATAAAAAATAGAAAACAAAAAATTGATTCCACTGGGGCCTAAGTTTTGAATTTAGCTTTTGCATCCTTTCTACTTTTTACATTTGTATACTCATTACATTGTTGTCCAGTTTATCAAATTTACCTTCCTAATCTTCACATTCTATCAATATTTTAATCCCTTAATAGACAATATGTTCACCATAAGAGGAGCATATAATGGACTTTGCAGTTCTTTGCTTAGGAAGGTTCAGTGGCCTCTAATATCCCTAGTTTTCCACTCAATGGACTTAGCAAAATGAGAAGCAATGTCACTGAGTTTGTCAAGGAAAAATGTATCATTGTATTTTTCTCAAATCAACTCTCGAGCCAGAATGTGCTGATATTAATGGTATGATCATTGTTAGTATCATTATTAAAATTGTCAGAATACATCATGCATATGGATTGTCGCTTATTTGGTGTTGGAGTATATGAAGATCATAGAATAGTTCATTATATTAAACAATTATGAAGCATACGACTATGCACTCTGGTAGTACTCCACATGCACATAAAGTTTCATATACTTTATTCTTACTTTTCTTAAATTTGCACTTGTAGGTGCGGAAGTTCCTTGCATGATGATTGTCCAAACGAAACGATGGAACATAGTTGATTTATCAGCATGTGGTGTTTCATTAAGTTACTTCTACTCTAGTCATTTTTCAGAGCTACTCCTACACAGACTAGGAGAAGGAATCATGCTAAGCCTCTTGGCAACATTGCTCTCTCCTTTAGTAAATGATATTCCTCCTCTAACAATTATTCTAAATTAATTATATAAATTAATATCTCACATTCATTTTTTTTAAAAATATAGAAGTGGCTTATAACTAAGTTTATTGAAATCTACATCAATAAAACAAGACCTATGGAGAAGTATAGAATAGTTCCAGACCATAGCCTCTTTCAAGCAATGAGTTCATCCTTAGTTGTTTTATTGCCTAAAAAATTTATGACATGCTGAAAAATAAGAGAATTGTTCTAAAATATTCAAAAAGCTTTGAGTTTTGTAGGGATGGTATAATATTGGAAGGTGAAGTCACTGCTTAAAGTCGATATAGTCATATTTGGTATTGGCTTCAAGTGTGATGAGAAAATTTGAAATGTCTTTAAATCATTTTCATTTCAAAATATTGTGACGGGCCACCTAGACAATATTTTTCCACTTAATAGTTATACTTCACATTGATTAATTAGATATTCATATATAACTTAAAATATTATTATAATAAGTGCATAAATTTATCAAAAAAGCTTATTTGTGTTTGACTAGATAATTAGCTTAAGTTGAACTAGTTTTATAATTTAATATATTTAATTTAATGAGTGAAGCATGGCCTTGTTGATCCTATTTGGTTTGATAATAGTTTGATTATGTTCCTATATATATGTAATTTGCATGTTTGAATGTGCACTTATACATATTTATGTATTCACATACTTTATAATCTTGTATATTATAGGTTTTCATATTCATATATTTATACTAGTGTGTGCATACATGTGATAGACAATATAAAGATTTAATAACTTAGATTTGACTTACCAATAAATTTTATGTTTATCAACCATCTATGTTCAACTTAATAAGTTAATGAGGCAAACATGAACATAAAATTTAGCTTTCTTACACTCCTATGGTGGATGAGTAAATAGGCTTATTCAATAACATTGAAAAAATATGTCAAAAAAATTATTTTATAGTACTTGTCAAAGAAGAGATGAAGCAATAATCAATTAAATTTACTTCCATTTCCTAAGCTCTTCTTAAGAAAATTTTAAAACCTTCTTAAGCAATTTTTTAAGAAGAATCATCAACTTTTTTTTTAGTATAAGCTTGAAATGCTCTCCTGGAAGCCATGTATAGATGTACAAATCCCCTACATGCAATGCTATAGTACTGAAAATATTTAACTATAATTTTTATTTTCTAATATATGAAGTAATATTTAAATCAAATATTACAACATATTCGACTTAGCATACCTATATATCTTGTTTAATTATTTTAAAAAATTATAATTAAAATACCCTTTTTAGTTTACTTTTTAGTATTATTAATTATTATTATTATTATTATTATTATTATTATTATTATTATTATTATTATTATTATTATTTTTATTTTTGGGTTTGTTGTAAGAATGCTAGTGTGAGTAAAATTTTAAACATTTAAGTAAAAAAAAATGTTATATTTCGATAGATAAATTACCATTAGAATTTTTGACAAATTTTCTCACGTAAAATGAAAAGTTATTTTTTGGCCACCAAACTAATTAGGTAATGAGATTTTAAGTGGTGGTAGGTTCTTTTGATAATTAATTTAGAGCTAATTAGTGTTAAGTGAGATATGTTTAACCTATTGAAATTTATTTGAGGTCTTATGTTTAATCAATATGGCCAATTTGACTTTGATCTTATAGAGTTAAATAGGTCTATTTTAAGTTAAATTAGTTCAAAAAGTCTAATAAAGCTTCACCAAGATATTATTTGTCTATATTAGTCATTGATAAGTAATAATGACCTATTAATATGGTAGGCCATGATTATTTTTTGAACATAATTATTAATGACCTATTTAGCCTAGGGATCTTAGTTTAATCTAATATTAATTATGATTAGAAAATAAGTTTGATGGTTTAATCCTTTAACATAGGTTTCACAAATTGATTTGATTCATTGACTCAAAATAACTAAATTTGAATTTTGACGTTGATCGAGGATAAATCTAACCCTATTAATATGGTAGGCCATGATTATTTTTGAACATAATTATTAATGACCTATTTAGCCTAGGGGATCTTAGTTTAATCTAATTATTAATTATGGTTAGAACATAAGAAGTTTGATGGTTTAATCCTTTAACATAGGTTTCATAAGTGATTTTATTTATTGGGTCAAAATAACTAATTAAATTTGGGGGTAATTTTGACTAGGTTGATGAGAGGTTAAATCTAACCCTGTAAGTTAGACTCTAGAGATCTATTAATCAATTAAAATATTTAGACAAATATTTTAACCAATGAAGAAAGAAATTGAATGCTTATACCATAATCTGAGTCCACTTAAACTAATTAGAATTGGTATACCCAAAGGCTAGCTAAGGTTGAACTTATCAATATGAATTAAATTTGATTTGAATATAAATTGTTAAAAATCTCTTTAAATGAGTTTAAATCACATTTAAATCCTATGGTCATTTTAGGTCCAAATTCTAGTCAACTTAAGTTTAGGGGTTGAATAGGATTTTAGATAAGCTACAATAGAGTTAAATTTATGAATTAATTAAGAATTTGAATTAAACAAAAATTTGGAAAGGAGAAATAGCTTGGATCATCTCTAGAAAGAGCTAGAAGATTAACCAAAGGATATTAATTTGGTTATGTACTAATTTAGTTAAGTTTTAATGATTATGAGAAACTTAATCCCAACTTAAACAATAATTTGAACTTGTCTCACCCAAGCATCAATATTTATTAGAATTTTGACATTCTTTATGTTAACAACTACACATGCATATTCAAATTGGCATATTATATGATTCTTCATCATGGCGATGTTTTAAATATTCCATGTAAGGTTTTGATGTATATGCATTGATGAAATATAATAGAATACCTTATATGGGACATACCTTAGGCATAAATGTTTGAAGCTCTTATATAAATCATTAGTCAATTTAGAAAGTATATAGAAATGCATTGCCTATCAAGTAATTTTTCCTCTAACATCATACATGCAAAGCCTAATCCATTATTTTTTATATTTAGACTGATTCTACTATTAATATTGTTCAATATTAATCACTTTTTAGTGCAAAATAAATTAACATTATCACAAATAAGAAATAACAATTTTTACATTCATAATACATACATCTAATTTGGTGATTATATATGAATTCCAAACACTTAATGCCATGGATGAACTCTAAAGATAATCATTAGGTTTCCAAAGGCACATCCATTGACAAGACCTTGACATAAATTCTATAAAAAAATAATAAAATTAAAATTTTGTGAAAAATGATTATATATATAGACACTAAATTTTTTAAAGATAAACAAGGATATTTTTTATAACTAAGAATAAAAATACAAAAAGTAGAAAACTTTAGTTCTAAAGAAAAATAATAAATAAATAAAATTTAAAAGCCCCAAATGATCAAAAAATCTTATATAAAGTTGCTAAGAATTTTTTTTATTGTTTGGTGAGGATATTTAAGCAAATTTAATCTCAAACTCATACACATAACTCATACACACCATACAAGAATTTAAACTCAAGACCACTTGGTTGACACCTTTAACTCTCAACCACTAGGCTAAAGTGCCTTACACAACTAAGAATCTAATTATAGCCATCTCTCTCTTAGAAGTATCACAACAATCTAAAAATTTAATGTATGCACTAATGAAATATGGTTTTTTCTTATAATGCATTCTTTTATCTGTGTTTCTCATAAACAAAATGCATTAATTATAGAAGGATTTGTTCACCAAAAAAAAAAAAGAATAATAAAAAATATTTTATTGTGCTCCATACATAAATATGTGGTAAGGGAGAAAATAACCTCCAATAAACAATTACCATCACAAAAAAGAAGATTTAAAATGATAAAAAATATCGATCATCTCTTAAGGGGGCATGGGGGTTGATACCTCTTATATATATATATATATACACACACATATATTTTTGACCATTATATTATACATTCTCATCAAATTGTTGACCCATGTAATCAAATAAAACATTTATCCATATATAAAATTTAGATCAAAATATACCATACCATTTGGAAACTACATTCGGTTGTATATTGGTTACATTTTGAATAATCTGATGAAAGCTAAGTTTTCTAACGACCTAGCTACCTATGAAGATGGCTAAAAGTAATGATTTGACTATTGTAAAATAAAAATATTTTATACACCCACCTTTCTTCATACAACGCTTCTTCGTAGTAGTTTTACTATAACTTTTAATATAGCTATATGTTCCAAACAAACCCTTCATCATAATGTATACCAATATAAAATTTAATTGAATAATTTTCAAAATTAACTTTGTCGACATCTTTATTTACAAGAAATCTTAGAAGCCCTTGAATGCTTTTCATATAAATTTAGAGGCCATTCGGGATCCCATTTATTATTTATTTTTTTATAATTTTAATTAATTATTTATTTAATAAACTAAAACCATCCAAAAAAAAAAAAAAATTTCTTTTGACAGACTACTATCTATTAAGCTTCAAGTTGTACTTTGGATCCATCTTTAAATCGATTTAGCATATTTAATTATATAATATTATCCTTTATATTTAATACATATATAATATATTATAAAAAATGAAACTTCATGAAGGGAACCAATCTAACATGAGAATTCATTAAAAATGCTTCAAATAATAATAATATGAAGTACAACAGTGAGTACATGGAGCATACTCTTAGTATATTTTTTGTGCACTTCATATATTCAACAAAAAATTTATTACTAAGAAGTACCGAAGTTATTAAAATGATGTTTGATGCATATTTAACTTATGATTTAGCTATTTAATTTAGAGTACTTTGAGTACATTGATAGCATCTGTAGTACACTCATATTCTACAATAAATATGATTAAAACTAAGTTTTATTTATCAATTAAAGTCAAATATAATATAAAATAAGTTTAATTTATCATTAAAAAAATAAACTTTTACATGTCATATTTTGAATGAAGGTTTGGGAAGTAAATAGATCGCAAAGTATGTGCAAAAAAACCAGTTCAAGTGTTTTAGAGCATACACGAAATAAATGAAAACCTAAAGTAAAAGATTCACTAAGACACCGATTTAATGTGAAAAAATATCCAAGAATTGAAAAAAATTATAGAGCCACATTAATTAAGAAATACAAGAAAAAAGGAGAATAATATAAATTACACTTATCCGAGCCTCTACACTTTAGTCACTCTAGGACACATACTTCATTGTCACACACAAGAGAAAAAATACATTAAGATTACAAACAGAAAAAAATTGTCTAAATATGAAGTCTTCTTGAAGGCCATGATGTCGTGACTGACACTGGTGTTTCTATCTACTAGACTTTTTTGCACAGGTTCAAGCGATGAGACGCTGCTTTGTAGGGTCGAGGCGCAAGCCTCTTTGTCAATTTTGCACATACTAGTGTCGTGACATTTCCTTAGAGCGTCGAGGCGTTGTGACCCAATGTCGAAGCACTGCCTCCTCTAATTCTGAAGCTAAGGTCTATTGTTCCAGTACTGATGTTATGCTTCTCCGCACCATGCGTTTCCTAGGGATAAAATTAGGCTCACCATATAACAAGGCCCAGTAGCTCTATTATGGAGTCCACATATAATATTCTCTTTCAAAGCTAATTCCATGTGCCCTTATTTTTCCGTCCATACCATGCATAGTTACCCATCTAATCCATAGCTCTACAACCCAATAATTGTTTTAATATATTTATATATTTAATGTCTAAAATTATATATATATATATATATATCTTTATAGTGGGGGTAATGAAGACTGTTCCCCTCAGCCAATGCCAAAAAATTCAGTAAACTAAAATAAAAAATCAAAGTCACAATTGCCAAATAATAAAACTAATATAAGTCCCGACTTTTTTGATACTATAGATTGTGAATCACGATAACGATAGAAGGCTTCAACAATTGACATAGACAACACATAGGTATCCTCTCTTCCAAAATTTTAATTTTCATGTGGAAACTTTTTCCATTTGGACAATATTCAACTTTTACATTTTATGAAATTATGGAGCATTTTTGAGCAAAATGGTATGACACTCTCAGAGTGGTCGAATGGAATAGTAAATGCTTTTATATATATCTCTTATTTGACTCAATCATAAATAGCTAGATTTTAAATGAAATTTGAAAATATTTTTATTTTATGCAGATTAAACAAATCTCTTTTTATTAGGAAGAGGACATCTAATTCATTTAAAAACTTTATTGAGGTTTGTAATTGATTATAAGTCTAGGTTTTCCTCTCTCTTTTTCAATCACATTCATAACATAAAATGTTGTACAAAGGAGAGTAAGATTATCAATTAATTTTTTTTAGTTAGTAATTTGACAATCTCTTTATAAAACTAGATAATATTCATTCATCGACATGGTCTAGCTTTTGTGGGAATGTCATGCTCATTGAACGTTTCAATGTACAAGAGTTCAACTAATGCATTTTTGTTCAAAAGCTATTAGTTTTCACCACATATAAGTTTTGAAATATTGTAAGCAATATTAGATTTTTTATAATTAAAGCATAGGAAATTTTCTCGTTCATAGTTAAATCCAAAATTTCAAACTTTAAATAGTTTAAATGCATAGACTTATTATGAAGTCTATTTATTTCATTTATAATAATTTCTTTAAGATTGGTGAAAAATGAAGATAATCTTTTCATCCCAAATTTCGTAATGAATTTGATATGATCAACTTTATTGGGAATTATTTTGAGAAGAAAAGGTGTTCCCAAAATAATATGCTAAGTTAGAATTTGACTAGCAAGAATGACATAGTAATATAAAGATCATCTTAATAAATTGCTACAACAAATAATTTGTCAATTTGTAGGATTTCTCCTTCCAGCTTTAAGCTTTTGAGTGATCTTTCAAAATATTTGAGGGTATAAGTCCTTTCACAATTTAAATCCACCACTATCAACAAGGGCATTAAGATTATAAATATGAATTCATTATAATTAACTTAATGGAAATATATAATTTTAATATATTTCCTTTGAATATTTTATAGTAATCTGACAGCGAGTTTTAATTATCTTTAAATCTTTGTTGTCTTTTGATTAATAGATTGAGAATAAGTTGAATATTGATTTATTTCTAAATCCATTATCATTATTCATTTGATCTTGTCAACTTTAATATCTCTGATTTTTTGTAATGATGCATTTCATGTTTAAATCATTGAGATACTTAGGATGAATATTTTTTCTCAATTCTTCTAGATATACTTTCTTCACTAGTATATGGGGAAGCCAAAAAATGATTATGTTCCTTTTATTTAAGATTTTAATGATTTTGCTAGTATTGAGTCATCAACTTGATTTAATATTTTTATGAGTTGGTCTTTTAATCACCATAGGTAAAAAAAGACATTTTGATTATATTTTATAGTAATGATTGACAAGAGTCAACATTCAAATCTATCTTCATCGGATGAAGAAGAAAATTATTAATTTCTTCTTCACTTGAGAACATCATTTTGATTGAAGAAGTTAAAAGAATTTTCATGGTTTGTTTCAACACTTCATCAATTTTAATTCATTTAATTTCTTCTTAACACTACATCAATTAGCATAAACTTGTTTGATGATTTATATAATTTCTATTAGATTTTTTCTTAGCTTTTATTTTTGAGGTGTTATTTTTATTTGTTTAGATTTATACTTCACCTGTTTACCCTTCTTTCTGTGGAGTTGCATCGAGGGGTTCGAAACTAATTGTAAGAACTATATTGTCTTCATTCAAGAATTTTGATTTGATGATCTAACTTTATATTGGAACAAAGGGTTAAACCTATTCTAATACAAGATATAATATTTTCATAAGTAAGAGTTTTAGGGGATTGTCCCATCAAACAATTGAAGATGGGTATTAACCTTTTCAAAGAAAAAAAAGGTTTGTACATTCTATAATTTTTTCTTCTTAAATGTTTGGTGTCATTTAAAGTCATTACTCTAGCTAAGAAGACATCCATACCATCTAAAATGTGTGGGAAGGACAACATAATTTTGGAGTAAAGAGTGAGTTTTTCTCCTGATCTCTAACATTCGCAAAATGATCCGGATAGCATGGAGAAGATTATAAACATTATTTTCAATTAGTTTTGCTATTCTTTTGGTAGGTGTTTTGTACTAAGCTCGATTTTTTTAATAAATCATCTTTGCTCTAAGAGAGATAATGGTCCCATAGCCTTGAGTACTGAGAAGCCACATGCAATAGGCAAATTTAAGGAGAGATATCTTTCAAAGGCAAACGCAAACATTAACATTTGAATGTTTGATGGATTTGATGTTAAGTCCATCAATGTTCCATTTATATAGAGAATTACCATCAGAAGTCTAGATTCTTCAAAGAGTAAATCTTAGGCTATCTTATAATAATGCTTATCTAAATTCTTTAGGATAAGATATTTTTTTGAATATCTAAAGGATTTTGAATTTGAAAATTTTGAAAGAGTTCAATGGATCATTTTAGAATTTGCAAAATTTTCTAGAGATTCAGTAGAGACAATATCTTCTAATGTTTCTAAAAAATGATCCTTTAGTTTGAAGACTAAATCTTGAATATCTTTAGTGGTTGGTCCTAATCTTGGTTTATAGAGGGTCGTGGAATGACAACCGATGGTTTAGACCAAGATTCAAGGAAAATAACTTGATTCCACTTAATGACTCTATTAGTGGCTATATGCAAAGCTAATAAATTTGTTTCAATTAAAATTATTCGTTCAAATGGTTGAATAGCATTTTTAAAACAAGAAAATATAATTTGAAAATAATAGTTTCAGCCTAGAAGAAAATCATAACCATGAAGTTGTAATTGAAGTTTAATTGCTTCAAATAGATTTATGTATGTTAAAGATAGACTTAAATTAGGAAAGGTATTAAAATAGACTCATGACAGCTAGTTTAAATTACTCCCATCGAGATTGAGCCCATGCAGCACCATCTCTGCAAACAAGAATGGACGATTTATCCCTTTTAGAGTTAAGAGTTTAAATGCTATTTGGATTAAACCAATGTGAATATATTTATAATCTTGCATATATCTATGCAAATCTTCTTGAGTCAATAGATAAATGATTTTATCTAACCTTCAATAGTGATAGATTGTTCTACCGTTTTAACAAAAGTTTTTTCCTTTAAAATCAAAGAAAATCCGATAAATTAGAGATTTATCGACTTTGGGTAAAGACCATTTATTATGGTCTTCTTCATTTAAAGGAAACTCTTAATTCAAAATTTTTAATTAAACTATTATTTTTGAATTTCTAATCATAAGATTACAATTTGGGCTAAGAAGAAGAAGCCATAAAACGAGTAGGGGAAGAATTTGACGATGAGAATTGTGCTAAATAGATGAGAGTCTTGAGAGATAATAAAATAAATTCATAAAACTTTGTAACTCCAAACAGTCAACATAAATAGGACTCACAACCCAAGACAACTTTTAGGGAATTACACACATATGTGACGAAGTAAGGATAACAAAAAGATCATGAAATTATTTTGATTATAATTCGCAAAAAGGATTTATCATAATGATATAATATCAAGTAAAGGATTTAGAAGATTACAAAATAACATTTACCCAACTTTGGTAAGCTTTGAGAATAAATCATTTGATCTATTTAGCATTCTTCTTATCAAGAATCCCGCTATGGGATTTACCCCATCATGGCTCTAATACGACTTTCATTTTATGTATGCTTGTATATTTAACAAGCTCATATATGTAATGTTATGCTAGAAATCCAGATGGTAGAGTAAAAGTTTTCACTTTTATTGTGAAATCCAAAGACACACACATGTGTATTTAAAGAGTGAACAATAAAACTCCAAAAATTATGTAACTATTGTCTCTCTTTACTTTATTGTTCTTTTATTTCTACTGCATTAAGAATTGTATCTTGTCATTATAAAATAAAAAATTATATTTCTACTAAAATTAAAAATTTAATATTTCACTTTTAAACTTTTTTATATCGCCTAATTCACACGGGTGCTATAGTGACTCACAATTGGTATCAGAGCCTAGGCTCTTTTATTGGCTTAACATCCAAGAGTAGATCTTTTCACTATGACACAAGGTTTTCCAAAGGGTTCACTACCAGAGGGACAATCCACTCATAGACCTCCACTTTTAGATAGTGTAGTATTTAATTATTGAAAAAATAGAATTAGTATATTTTTAAGAGGTCAAGATGCACGCATGTGGTATATGTTGACACATCAATATCATACACCCACAATAGAAGTAAATGGCATTAAAGTAGAAATATTTTGAGGAATGGATATGAAAAGAGAACTTGATGAATTAAATGCTAGGATATGTAATACTTTACATTGTGCTTTATTACCAGACGATTACATGAAAATTTTTATGTTAAGCACAACAAAAGAAATATTGGATAAACTCATTATAACTTATGAAGGAACTAGTGAAGTTAAAGATGCTCACATAAATAGACTTGCTCATCAATATGAGTTATTTCATATGTTTCTTTCTAAATCTATTTCTGATATGTATACTAGATTCATGAAAATAATTAATATATTGTATTCTCTTGGAAAAATATATAGCAATCAAGACTTAGTCTATAAGATTCGTAGATGTCTTCCAAAAGAATGAGAAGCTAAAGTAACTATTAGTGAAGCTAAGAATTTATCTACTTATCCACTTGATCAGCTTTTGGGTTCTTTGATAACACATGAATAGGTTATTGCTCAAAGGGATAAGATGGATAACTCAGCAAAATGGGAGAAGGAGAAAGGAAAAGCCATTGCATTACAAGTTGATGATATTGATGAGCGTAGCACCATAAGCTTGGATGGTGATAGTGATGAGGTGGTCATGCTATCCGAAAGGCTTGGAAAATTGCTAAGGAAGAAGAATCAAAGGTATAAAAAAAAATCTAAAAACTATAAATTTCAAACTAAGAAATTTTCTATAGGTGAATGAATCATTTGCTAAAGCCTAGACACATAAGAGGTGATTGCCCAGAACTTGTTGAATCAAAGAAGAAAGTGATTGATGTGGAAAGAAGAAAAAATATGAAGGATAAAAAGTACCATATGAAGAAGAAGATGGCTTTATGGGCCAATTCAGATTCAAATGAATCAAGTACTTGCTTATCCGATGAAGAGGTCAACATATGTCTTATGACAAATGGAGAATCTGACTTAGATTTTGAAGAGGTATGTAATGATATATCTTATGATGAATTAGATGATGCTTTTAATGATTATTAAATATAAAAAATTAAAAAAAAATACAAAACCTTAGAAAAGAACATAAAAAATTTAGATATGCGGTTTTGTGATTTAAAAAATGAATGTGATAATTTCAAAAATAAAAATAATTCTTTATTGAATTGTTCCTTACATGTATGTAAACTTGAAAGAGAGAATATCATGTTAAAATTAAGATTAGAATTATGTTTGAAATCACAAGTTCATTATAATGTTTCATCAAGTAAAATATTTAATAAAATTATTTGCATCATACACATACCACTCATATACCTTATAATTATCGTGTTAAGCCATATGCAAACACTAATGTTTGGTGCAACTATTGTGATAGAAAAGGTCATATTTCATTTGATTGTTATGCACATAAATTACAAAACACTAAGCAATCATCTTATGTATGGGTACCAAAGGTACAAGCACTATACAAACCACACATGCTAGATATATTGATTCAAATTTAGAATGTGGACCCAAACATGTTTGGGTTCTAAAAGTTAACATGTGATTTTCTTTTGTAGGAATTTCTTCAGAGAAAAATCAAAAGAAGGCATGTGGTACTTGGACAGTGGATGTTCATAACTTTAGAATCAAGTGATGGAGGATTTGTTACATATGGAGATAATGCAAAAGGAAAGATCATTGGCATTGGTTATATTTTTAAGAATTCTATCACTTTAGATAAAGTTTTTCTAGTAGAAGGATTAAAATATAATTTAATTTCTGTTAGTCAATTATGTGATAAAGGTTTGAATGTAGTATTCTATGCATCATATTGTATTATAAAAATAATGAAAATAATTTGTTAATAGGACAAAGGCATAAAATTATTTATGTCATTGATTTAGATAGCTTTCATGATGTGAATTTGAATTTACTTTATTTAAAAAGCACTCATGATGATATATGGTTATGGCATAGGAGATTATGTCATATTCGTATGCACACACTCAATAAAATTTCTAAACTTGATTTAGTAGTTGGCTTGCCTAAATTAAATTTTCATTCAAACTATATTGGTGATGCATATATTCATGGTAAGCATTCTAGAAGCTCATTTAAAAGTAAAAATATTATTTCTACTTCTAGACCTTTAGAATTATTGCATCTAGATTTATTTGGTCAAATTAGCACCACTAGCTTAGGCGGTAAAAATTATGATTTTATGATTGTTGATGATTTATCAAGATATACCGGGGTTTTGTTTGTAGCTAATAAAGATGATGTTTTTGGTGAGTTTAGAAAGTTTTGTAAATATATTCAAAGAGAATAAGGCCTTTTGATTAATAGGGTTCAAACTAATCATGGTGGCGAATTTGAAAATAAATTATTTGAGGATTATTGTGATGAACATGGATTAGACATAATTTTTCTGCACATAGAACTCCCCAACAAAATGGAGTAGTACAGAAAAAAATAGAATATTAATTAAATTAAGTAGATCTATGTTGATGAGTATAAACTGGCAAGACATTTTCGGGCAGAAGCAGTAAATAGTGCATGTTTTGTGAGGAATAGGATCTATTTTAGACCAATTTTGAAGAAGATGCTCAATGAATTATTTTTTGGAAAGAAGCCTAAGATTGAACACTTTCATGTTTTTGGATGTAAATGCTTTATTTTGAATAACGAAAAATAGCAATTAGGTAAGTTTGATTGCAAATTAGATGATGATATTTTCTTAGGATACTCTCTTTCTAGTAGACCTTATAGAGTTTTCAATAAAAGAAAAATGAATGTAGAAGAATCAATACATGTTATTTTGATGAAAATTTAATTGATCCCATTAGAAATGAAGTGATTGATGAAGAGATTGATAATTTTAAGAAAATATCTTTAGAAGATAATGTGGATGATTAATTGCCTAAAGAATGGAAATATAATAAAAATTATCCAAAGGAACTAATTATAGGAGATCCTTCAAAAGGAGTTATCACTAGAAGACATAATAGAGATGTTGTACATCATTTAGTATTTTATCTAAGGAACCTATAAATTTAGAAGAAGCATGAAAAGATAATTTTTGGATTATTACTATGGAAGACAAGTTGAATCAATTTGTAAGAAATGATGTTTGGGAATTAGTCCCAAGACCCCAAGATCAAAATGTCATTGGAACAAAATGGGTCTTTAGGAATAAGCTAGATGATTAAGGTTGTATTGTTAGAAATAAAGCTAGGTTAGTAGCACAAGGGTACACACAAGTTGATGGTATAGATTTTGAAGAATCTTTTGCAACCGTAGCAGGACTAGAAGCTATTAGGTTACTCCTTGCTTATCCTTATTTTAGGGATTTTTAAAATTTTCAAATGTATGCCAAGAGTGTATATTCGAATGGATTTATTGACCAAGATGTATTTGTAGAGCAACCACCTAGATTTGAGAGCCTTGATTGTCCAAATCATGTGTATAAATTAAAGAAAGGCTTATATGGTTTAAAACAAGCTCCTCAAGCTTGGTATGAAGGTTAAGTAACTTTTTGATAGATCATGGATTTAGAAAGGGTAGAGTGGATACCACCTTATTCCTTAAGAGCATAGATGATGATTTAATTGTGGTACAAGTGTATGTAGATGATATATTATTTGGAAGTATAAATGAATCTTTGTGCCATGAGTTCTCATCTTTGATGTCTAAAGAGTTTGAAATGAGTATGATGGGAGAACATAATTTTTTTCTTAGTTTTTCAAGTGAAGCAACAAGAAAATGGCGCATTCATCTGTCAAACTAAGTACACAAATGAATTGCTTGAGAGGTTTTACATGAAAAAAATTAAATCTAGTAAAACTCTTATGAGCCCATCTACGAAATTGGATTTAGATGAATTAGGAAAATCTATTGATCAAAAACTTTATAGGAGTATGATAGGTTCACTTTTATACCTTGCTACTAGTAGGCCTGATATTATATTTGTAGTTTGTTTGTGTGCTCGTTTTTAGGCCAACCTAAAAGAATCTCATTTAATAGCAGTCAAGCATATATTTCGGTATTTGATAGGCACTACTAGGTTAGGTTTATGGTATCCAAAAAATTCTTTATCATGTTAATTAGTTGCTTATTCGATTGATTTTGATGGATGTAAAGTAGATAGAAAAGCACATTAGGCACATGTCATTTTAGGATCATCACTTGTGTCTTGGTTGTCTAGAAAATAAAATTCTGTAGCTTTATCCACTGTTGAGGCTGACTACATAGCTGGCAGCGCCAGTAGCTGTGTTGCTGAGGTCTTTTGGTTAAAGCAATAATTAAAAGATTTTGGTATTAAGCAAGATCACATTCTAGTTAAGTGTGACAATACTAGTGCTATTAGTTTGACCAAAATCCTATCCAAAGACTCACGAACCAAGCATATAGAAATTAGACATCATTTTATTAGAGGTCATGTTTTGAAAGGTGATGTTAATTAATTTCAATAGTACCGATTTATAAATTGCGATATTTTTACAAAACCATTACCGTAAGAACGCTTCGCTTTAAGATGCATGCTTGGAATGTTAGATCCTAATATTTAAAATTATATGTAGTTTATTCTCACTTTTTGATGTTGTCAAAAGGGGCAAAAGAGTAAAATATTGGTTAGTATTAAGTTTATTTCATACATACCTTTAGGGGGAGCAACATTATTCATCTCTTGTGTATAAAATTTTTTTTAGAAGAGAATTTTTTTAAAAAAACTTTGATGAAAGGTCAATTTGCACTTTCATCAAAATCAATACCCAACATTAGTTTATCATCATCAAAAAGGGGGAGATTGTTTGCTTGATGAGCCTCAAGTTCAATCTGATCAATTTTGATGATAACAAACGAATGCTTGGATGTTCTAATGAATGTTTTTATGTGTTTTAGATATATTAATTGCTAATTACATATCCAATACATCTCACAATATGTTTGAAGAAATTGCAAGAATAGAAGAATGAAAGATAGATCAAAATGGATAATGTGAAGCTCAAGATATAATATTTTAAGTTATATGCATTTATAACTATCTTAGAAATTCATATGAGTTCATTAGCATGAATCAATTTGCTCACAACTTAACATATTATTTTAATGAGGTTAATTTATATAAATCTCTATCTAAATAACATTCAATTATATGTTTCATACATAGCATTTGAATTGTCAAAATAATAAATGATAATAAATTATGACTATTAAGTGTAATTATTTTATTTACTTAATATAATTAAGTATTTTAATTTAATTTGAAGGTTATATGATAACTAACATATGTATGATTATATATAAATTATTTCATAATATTTAAATGTCATATTTCAAAATTAACAAAAATATATGAAATTTTGTATTTTAGCCAAACTCATTTTATAATCAAGGAATTTACATCTTATTTCATCTCCAACGATTCCTTGGATTTTTTTTCCTTTAATTTGATAGGTTACATGACCCATATTTGATTAAAATTGAATTTATTATGACTTTTCAAACATTAGATTTGATTTTATTAATGAATGAATGCTACATGCTTTGAATATATTAAGAGTCATATTTGATTATTTTGACTTGCCCATGTGAATAGCGAATTTTGGCTGCTTTAATTTAATATTTATTTAATATAAATTATATTTTTATTGAATATTAAATTATTATATAATAAACTGATGTTAGAATAATATATTTTTTTGAAATAATTTAAAATGACCTTCTATATAAATAGCCCTTATTCTCTTCATGAATGTATTCTTCATTCAAATTCAAAATACCTCTAGCAAATCTAAGATAAAATTTTCTAGATTTTCCTTCCAAGTGTTCTCAAAATATTGCAAGTTCAAATCCTTGGTTTGGAAGCTTCAACATATTCGACTAAGCAACCTTTCTCAAATTACTTGAGTTTGTTTTCTTGATCTTAATTCCTTTTTAGTTGTTCGTACTATTTCACCATATATTTATTCTTTCAATTTATACTTTTTGGTGGATTAGTCTTTGGACATCAAAGTCTAAATTTTTCACATCACAAGTTTCTTCAGTCATTTTTTTTGTAAAAACTCTTATTATAGTTTGCAAAACTTATTTCAACTTGTTAAAATTTTTATCTTCCTACAAATTTCTTTTGGTTTTTTGAAATATTTCTTCATTAGTCTTATTTGAAAGATCATTTATTCATAGATCTATTTTAAAAGTATATTTTAAGCATTTTAAATTAATTTATTGTGCTGAAATTATTTTCATATTTGCTAGATCTCTCTTTTTAATTAAAACCTTACTAGCCTACCTAGATCTATCATATACTAATTTTATTTAAGTATTTTGATATTATTTGCATTAATTGAAAGCACCTTTTTGGTTAAAATATAATAAATTATTCCTTGCTGAAATTTATTTTATTGTGTAAAAGAATATTATGAATATATTTTGAAATCATTTTTATATTAGTCTACAATTATAATAACATAAACATCTTAGTAAGATTACTTTAAGCTATTTATTTTATTATTTCTTATCATATTAAGTGAGCATTTTATCTTGCCAAATTTTTAAGTTGTAAAGTGATCATTTATAAGTAGTGAGATCATTTTTTGAATTTCATAGCTTGCTATATTTGTGAGAGATTTATTTTATAAAAATTTATTATTTTATACTTTTCTTTTCGAGTTGTAAAATTTACATTGGGATTGTACTCAACTCTTTCTAGGAGAGTACATATTATTGTAGGGGTTGTACTTGCCCCGTTATAGGAGAGTACTATTTGTAAGCTAATTTGCATTTAGTGGATTCTGCGGGGTGGCTAGCATGAAGGTGTTGGGATTTTGTAAACCAAAAAATTGTGTGTCTATTATCTCTCTTTACTTTACTATTTTTTTATTTTGTTGCATTAAGAATTGTATCTTGTCATTATAAAATCAAAAATTTATTTTCTACTAAAACATAAAATTTAATATTTAACTTTTAAAATTTTAATATCACTCAATTCACCCTTGGGTGCTATAGTGACTCACATAAATCACCCTAGGTCTACAAGATTTTCTTAGATGATGCAACCCATGGTCACGACAAGGATCTTTCAATCAGTTCAAGGAGCTACCATAATCTTTTGAAGTGAAGGAGATTTGAAGATGCAAATCTTGATCACCGTTGAGGCCATTACCAAAGATGACTAAATCAGCATTTATGGGTGTAGATTCACCTTCCACTATTATACCATCTTTGTAACTCAAAACTTTTTGAATATTTTAGAATAATGCTCTCATTTTTTACCCTCTCATAGAAATTTTTTGGTAGTAAAGAAAATAAGGAGGAAGTCATTGCTTGAAAGAAGCTATGGTCAGGGACCATTTTATACTTCTCAATATGGGTGATGTTCTTGATGTAGCTCTCAACAAACATAGATATAACCCATCTCTATATTAAAAATAAAAGGAATTAATGATATACATGGATATCTAATTTAAATAATAATAATAATAATAATAATAATAATAAGTAGGTGAAAGTATTTACTAAAGGAGAATGGATAGTTGCCAAGAGGCTTAGCATGATTCCTTCTCGAGGCTTGTGAAAGAGTAGTTCTTCGAAGCGATTAAAATAATAGTAACCGAAAGGGATGCCCCATGCGGAGAAATTTAGTAAGTTCCATCGTTTTGTTTGAACAATCATTGTGCAAGGAAGCTTCACACCTAAAAGTTCAAATTTAGCAAAGCAAGAATAAGATAGATGATGATTGTGTGGCCTAAGTAAGTTATATATGTTTGGAGAAGTGCATAGTTCTGTGCTCCATAGTAATACTCATTATATGTAATGTAGGTGAAAAATCATATGATTTATTTAACCAATTTAAATGGTGATAATAATAATAATTATACCATTGATATCAGCACAGTCAGCAACAACATCGAGAACATATTTGAGAAAATCAATGATAATGATATGCTTTTCTTTGACAAACTTGGCAGCGATAGTGCTTCCCATATTTGCTAAGTCCATAGAGTGAATCACCTTACCATTGAAGGCCTCAGGACCTTTATTCTCAGGAAAGCTTGGGATATTCGAGAGACCGCTGAATCATCATAAGCAAAACACCACAAAGTCCATGACATGTTCCTATGATGCAGAAGCTGTTCTTAATTTGTAGTAGAATATTTATTCTAAGTAATCAAATTAAGCAATCTAATGGATTGAAATAATCATGAAATGAGAGCTAAATTATTATTGAAATAAATGAGATCTTAGAATAATATTTTTTTTGTAATATAATATATTTTCAAAGCTCTTGATATGTCTACATACGTTTTGTGGATAATATATAAAAATGGGTGATCAAAAAATACCATACTGTTGAAAATCAATATTGAAAATTTACATAAAATAATTAAATAATTATATATATATATATATATATAATGTGAAAATCTGATGCCAGATGGCCAACAGTTTGAAGATTTTTTTTTTTATGTATAAAATTTAACTCAAATCTTTGTTTTTGAAAAAATAATTTTGAGCCAAAATATTCAAATTAAAATTTTGATCAAAGTAAATTACAAAGCTGAGGTTCTATGTAATAATTCTAAATTTCTATTTAAGTGTTCTTAAAATAACAGATATTTAAAATTAATTATTATTCAAATAATTAATTTTCTTAAATTAAATTAATTTTAAAAATAATAATTCTTACTTCTAAAGTAATTAAAAAAATCTTAATCCCTATTCCAAAATAAAAAATAAAAATTACTTAATCCCTATTAAAAGAAGCCATCCTTTGAAAAAAAAATTTATTTCTTTGACTCGTAGATTACTGTCTATTCATCTTAAATCAGTTTGGCATATTTAATTATATAATATTATCCTTTATATTTAAAACATATATAATATGTTATCAAATAAATGAAACTTCATGGAGGGAACCAATCTAACATGAAAATTCATTAATTCAAATAATAATAATAATAATATTTATTATTAATATTATTATTATTATCAGTGGAAGTCCTCTCAAATATAAAAATATATATATATTCATATTAATTTAATATGTTTAAAAAAATTAATTTTATTTTAAAATTTACAATACATGATTTGTACATGCAATCTTCCTTCTTTGTAAAAAAATATTACATGAGGACTTCATACGCATACGTTCCTAATATTTTAAAAGATTTTAAAATTTAGACTCAGTAGATTTTGTGTCCTTCATATATTCAATATATAATTTATTATTAAGAAGTATTGATTTATTAAAATGATGTTTGATGCATATTTAACTTATGATTTAATTATTTAATTTAGAGTACCTGGAGTACTCCGATAGCGTACTCTGTGTACTCATAGTACACTAATATTCTACAATAAATATGATTTAAAAATAAGTTTAATTTATTAATTCAAGTCAAATATAATATAAAATAAGTTTAATTTATCATTAAAAAAACAAACTTTTACATATGTCATATTTTGATTGAAACTGGAAGAAAATGGATCATAAAGTATGCGTGGAAAACAAATACAAGTATTTTTGAGCATACATGAAATAAATAAAACCTAAAATAAAAGATTCACAGAGAAGACACTAGATTTAACGTGAAAAAAATTCAAGAATTAGAAAAAAATTATAGAGCCACACCACCAAGAAATACACTGTGAAAGAAAAAAGTCAGGAGAATAATACAAATTACACTTATCTCCGGCCTCTC
The DNA here is from genome assembly GCA_021442155.1 of Cymbidium sinense. Lineage (NCBI taxonomy): Eukaryota > Viridiplantae > Streptophyta > Magnoliopsida > Asparagales > Orchidaceae > Cymbidium > Cymbidium sinense. The sequence continues at coordinate 5,993,955 of CM038232.1, forward strand.
TATACTTTAGTCACTCTAGGGCACATACTTCATCGTCGCACACAAGAGAAAAATACATTAAGATTATAAAATTGAAGAAAAAATTGTCTAAATATGAAATCTCTTGACTTGTAGTGCCGCGGTGCTGCGACATGGTGCTTAGGTGCTGGTGTCGCTGTCTACTAGACTTTTTTGCACAAGTTGGAGAAATGTCGCATTGCTCAGTAGGGTCGAGGCGCAAGCCTCTTTGTCAATTTTGCATTTTGGTGCCCTAATCCTAGTGTATTGGCATTGCCTTAGAGCGTCGAGGCGCTGTGAACCAATGTCAAAGCGCTGTCTCCTCTAATTTTGAAGCTAAGATCTATTGTTCCAATGCTAATGTTCTGCATCTCCAACGCCAAGGCGCTGCCTCCGAGAGATAAAAATCAGGCTCACCATATAACAAGGCTCATGTAACTCTACGTATGGAGTCCACATATAATATTTTCTCTTTCAAAGCTAATTCCATGTGCCCTTATTTATTCCAACGTCCATAACATGTGGCACCAAGTTGACCATCTAATCCATAGCTCTACAACCCAATAGTTTGTTTTAATATATTTATATATTTAATATCTAAAATTTTATATTTATATATATAAGAGCGTAGCTATAATGAGGGCACCCGTGCCTCCACTGGCCCGACCCACTGTATCAATGCTAAAAAATCTCAAAGCTGCTGGAATGAAAATCAAAGTTGTAATTCGTCACTAAATAATAACCCTAATATAAGTCACGATTCCTCGCTTGATAATATGGATTATGAATAAAAGGCAAATTTATATACTAAGATAAAAATAAAAGACAAAAATAATTTTAGAAGACAAATAATTGATTTTATATTTTATATAAAAAATTATAAAATTCATAAGGAGCGATTGACCCTCCTTAATAATGCCTAGGTCCGCTTGATTGAGTATAATATAATGAACTGCATGTATATTACAGCCAATTTTCATTAAAAATCAAAATTTTGATGGGACAACTTTTTTCCTTCAATAATATAGTGAAGAATAAATTTTGTGTTAAGATATTTTTGACAAAAAATTGACAATGATTTATTAAAAATTATCAAATTTATTTTGAGATAAATAATATTAATTATTGATATATTATTTTTATCTCAATATAAGTTTACATTTTTTATATTAGAGTTATTACTTACGTTCAAATATGAAGATTTGAGAAAAAAATTAAAATATGAAGATGATTATTTTTTAAAATTTAACAACTATTTATTTTCTTTTTCTTAGATTTAAGATGACTTTTTTTTATTACTACGATGAATTTTAAAATTAAATTAGTATCTATTCATTTATTTTATTTTTACCTCTTTATAAAAGTCAAAGGAGCATAGGTGCAAAGGAATTTCTTGATGTTTTTGTACATTAGGATTAAATAATTAATTAATTAAAAATTAAAATAATAATAATACCCGAATGGCCTCTAAATTTATATGAAAAGCATACAAGGGCTTCTAAGATTTCTTGTGCTAAATAAAGATGCTGATAAAGTTAATTTTTATGAAAATTGTTCAATTAAATTTTATATTGGTATGCATTGTGATGAAGGGTTTATTTGGAGCAGCTATTGCTATATTAGAAGTTCTAGTGAAGCTGCTGTAGAATAAGTTACTTTATGAAGAAGTTGTTGTGGGTGTATAAATTTTTTTTATTTTATAAAAGTCAAATCGCAGTTTTTAGCCGCTTTCATAAGTAACTAAGTCAGGTTAGAAAACTCAACTTTCATATCGTAGATTCTTCAAAACAATATCAAAATATAGGTTAAATGTAGTTCCCAAACCGCATTGGTACATTTTACCGCACTCCCCTTAACGCTTTTAAATTTGATCTAAATTTTGATATATGGATAAATCTTTTATTTGATTACATGGGTCAAGAATTTGATTGGAATGTGTAATATAATATTCTAAAATATATGAATTCTTGTTATGTAATACATTATTTATGACTATAAAGAGATATCAATATATATATATATATATATGTCATATATATATATATATATATATATATATATATCACCCTTCTCATTCAAGGATCACCTCATTAGATTAGTAAAATCATAATATTAAATAAGAGATATCAACCCATGCCCCCTTAAGAGATGATCGATATTTCTCGTCATTTTAAATCTTCATTTTTGCGATGGTAATTGTTTATTGGAGGTTATTTTCTCCATCCCTTACCACATATTTTTGTATGGGGAACAATAAGATATTATTATTATTATTTTTTTGTTGAACAAATCCTCCTATAATTAATACATTTTGTTTATGAGAAACATAGATAAAAAAGGCATTATAAGAATAAACCATATTTCATTAGTGCTTACATTAACTTTTAGATTGTAGTGATACTTCTAAGTGAGAGATGGCTGCAACTAAATTCTTATTTGTGTAAGACACCTTAGCTTAGTGGTTGAGAGCTAAAGCTATCAATCAGGTAGTGTTGAGTTCAAATTCTTGTATGTGTTGTTTGTGTGTATGAGTTTGAGATAAAATTTCCTCAAATGTCCCCGCCAAACAAAAAAAAAAGATTCTTAGCTACTTTTATATAATAATTTTTTTGATCATTTGATGCTTTTAATTTTTTTATTTATTATTTTTTCTTTAGAACTAAAGTTTTCTACTTTTTGTATTTTTATTCTTAGTTATAAAAAATTCTTGTTTAGCTTTAAAATAACTTAGTGTGTCTATATATATATATATATATATATATATATATATATATATATATATATATATATAAAAGGTCATTTTTCATAAAATTTTAATTTTATTCTTTTTTTATAGAATTTATGTCAAGGTCTTGTGGATGGATGTGCCTCTGAAATCCTAATGATTATCTTTAAAGTACATCCATGGCATCAAGTGTTTGGAATTCATATTTATGATTGTCACCTAATTTGATGTATGTATTATGAATGTAAAAATTGTTATTTCTTATTTGTGATAATGTTAATTTATTTAAACTAAAATGTGATTAATATCAAACAATATTAATAGTATAATAGGTCAAAATTTTAAAAATAATGGATTGGGCAATGCATTTTTATGTACTTTTTAAATATGCTAATGAATTATATGAGATAGATTTAAACATTTATGTTTATGGTATGTCCCATATAAGGTATTCTATTATATTTCATCAACATGTCTGCATGAACGACCTTACATGGAATATCTAAAACATCACCATGATGAAGAATTACTAATCCTCCTAACAATAGCAAGCCATAGAATCATTTTGATGATGTGCATTTTCCTTTTTTTTGTTTAAGAAAATCATATAATATGCCAATTTGAATATGCATGAGTAGTTGTTAACATAAACAACATCAAAATTCTGATAGATATTGACACTTGGGTAAGACAAGTTCAGGTTACTGCTTAAATTGAGATTGAGTTGGTCATAATCATTAAAACTTAACTAAATTAGTACTTAACCAAATTAATATCCTTTGATTAATCTTCTAGCTCTTTCTAGAGATGATCCAAGCTATCTCTCCTTTCCAAATTTTAGTTTAATTCAAATTCTTAATTTATTCATAAATTTAATTCTAATGTAGCTTATATAAAAATCATATTCAACCCCTTAACCAAAGTTAACTAGAATTTGGACCTAAAATGATCATAGGATTTAAATGTGATTTAAACTCATTTAAAGAGATTTTTAATCATTTATATTCAAATCAAATTTAATTCATATTGATAAGTTTAACCTTAGCAAACCTTTGGCTAGACCTAACTTAATCTTAATTAGTTTAAGTGGATTCAGATTGTGGTATAAGCATTCAATTTTTTTCATCAGTGATTAAAATATTTGTCTAAATACTTTAATTGATTAATAGATCTCTAGAGTCTAACTTACAGGGGCTAGATTTAACCTTTGATCAACCTAGTCAAAATTAACCCCAAATTTAATTAGTTATTTTGACCCAATAAATCAAAACACTTGGTGAAACCTATTTTAAAGCATTAAACCATCAAACTTCTTATGTTCTAACCATAATTAATGATTAGATTAAACTAAGATCCCCTAGGCTAAATAGGTCATTAATAACTATGTTCAAAAACAACCATGGCCTACCATATAAATAGGTCATTATTATTTATCTATGACTAATATAGCCAAATAATATATTGGTGAAGCTTTATTAGACTTTTTGAACTAATTTAACTTAAAATAGACCTATTTAACCCTATAAGATCAAAGCTGTCAAATTGGCCATATTGATTAAACATAAGACCTCAAATAAATTTTGATAGGTTAAACATATCTCACTTAACACTAATTAGCTCTAAATTAATTATTTGAAGAACCTACCACCACTTAAAATTTCTTTATCTAATAAGTTTGCGGAAAATTAGCTTTTGATTTTCTATGAAAAAATTTGTCAAAATTCTAATAGTAATTTATGTCAAAAATTACTGCCAAATTTAATTAGTTATTTTGAGTCAATGAATCAAATCAATTTGTGAAACCTATGTTAAAGGATTAAACCATCAAACTTCCTATGTTCTAACCATAATTAATAATTAGATTAAACTAAGATCCCCTAGGCTAAATAGGTCATTAATAATTATGTTCAAAAATAGTACCATATTAATAGGTCATTATTATTTATCAATGATTAATATAGCCAAATAATATCTTGGTGAAGCTTTATTAGACTTTTTGAACTAATTTAACTTAAAATAGACCTATTTAACCCTATAAGATCAAAGCTGTCGAATTGGCCATATTGATTAAACATAAGACCTCAAATAAATTTCAATAGGTTAAACATAACTCACATAACACTAATTAGCTCTAAATTAATTATCAAAAGAACCTAGCACCACTTAAAATCTCATTACCTAATTAGTTTGGTGGCCAAAAAAATAGCTTTTCATTTTCTGGGAGAAAATTTGTCAAAAATTCTAATGGTAATTGTCGTGGCGTTACCCGGCGACGCTAACCGTATGGAAGAGGAATTGAATCCGCCGAGGATTTTGACCCATCCGGTGTTGTTTGTCGAAAGTGTTACCCGGCGACGCTAACCTCAGATAGAAGAGGTCAATTGAACTGCTGAGGATTTTGACCTATCCGGTGTTGCTCGTCGGTACCCGGCGACATTAACCTGTATGGAAGAGGTTGAATTGAATCCGCTGAGGATCTTTGACCCATCCGAGGTTGTTTGTCAGGGTGTTACCCGATGGCGTTAACCTATATGGAAGAGGTCATGGGAAGTCCACCAAGGTCATCGCGGCGATCGGAGTCTGAGTCGGCGGAATGACCGACGACATGGTGATGACCGGGCGATGGCGGGGACCACGACGTCATCGACGGGGACCGCAATGGTGGTTGGCACGACGGGATGGTGGCAATACAACCGCGACGAGTCGGCGAATCGACGCCTTATTCTCGCGGGGATGGCCAAGATGGTGGTGACCGCGAGGTTGCCGCGATGACCGACGAGATTGCCGGGGCGACATGTCGATAGTTGGCGGAATGACCGACGACTGTGGTGGTGACCGGTGACTGTGGTGGTGACCAGCGAAGATTGTCGGCGATGGTCGGCGGCAGGGCGACGCATGAAGGCGCGACGGCTACAATGGTCGGCCGACGGAGATCTTTGACCTATCCGAGGTTGTTTGTCAGGGTGTTACCCGATGACGTTAACCTGTATGGAAGAGGTTGAATTGAATCCGCTGAGGATTTTGACCCATCCGAGGTTGTTTGTCAGAGTGTTACCCGGCGACGCTAACTCATGAAGAGGTCAATTGAATCCGCTGAGGATTTTGACCTATCCGAGGTTGTTTGTCGGGTATTACCCGGCGACGCAACCTCGTATGGAAGAGGTTGAATTGAATCCGAGATCTTTGACCCATCCAGGTTGTTTGTCGAGTGTTACCTACCATGACGCAACTCATGGAAGAGGTTGAATTGAATCCGTTGAGGATCTTTGACCCATCCGAGGTTGTTTGTCAGAGTGTTACCCGATGACGTTAACCTGTATGGAAGAGGTCATGGGAAGTCCACCAAGGTCACTGTAGTCGACGGTGGCGACTGGAGTCGGTAGTCGGCGGGAATGACCGACGACGATGGTGATGACCGGCGATGAAGGCGCGACCGGACCGCCAACGGCGGACCGCAATGGTGGTTGGCCGACGGGATGGTCGGCAAATAACCGGGCGATGGTAGTTGCGTGACCGACGCCAGATTCTCGGGATGGCAAGATGGTGGTGACCGGTAGAGGTTGTCGAAGATGACCAACGGAGATTGTCGGCTAATCGGCGTCGATAGTTGGCTAATGACCGGACCGGGTGGTGACCGGACCGTGGTGGTGACCATCAAGATGGTCGGCCATGGTCGCGCATTGACCGACGGAGATGGTCTGTAGTCCTCCTTCAGGGAAATAAGATTTCTTGAAACTTCAATGGATGGTTCAATAAATTTGAAATTGATGTCGCTAACTTGCATGTTAGAGATATAATTGAATCCATCGAGGATTTTGACCCATCCAGGTTGTTTGTCGAGTGTTATCCATGACATTAACCTCGTGGAGTGGGTACAAAGTTTTGACTTTTCCTAGGTTATTGGTCAAATATTATTCGCCAACGCTAACTCGTATGGAAGAGGCCGGAAGTCCACCAAGGACTTTTGACCTTCCGGGTTGTTTGTCGAGCTTTTGCTCGGCGCAACCCGTATGGAAGAGGTCGCGGAAGTCCACCAAGGACGTTTTGACCTATCCCGGTTGTTTGTCGAGTGTTTACTCGATGACGCAACCCGTATGGAAGAGGTCGCGGGAAGTCCACCAAGGATGTTTTGACCTATCCTGGGTTGTTTGTCAGAGTGTTTACTCGATGACGTTAACCCATATGGAAGAGGTCGCGGGAAGTCCACCAAGGATGTTTTGACCTATCCTGGGTTGTTTGTCAGAGTGTTTACTCGATGACGTTAACCCGTATGGAAGAGGTCGCGGGAAGTCCACCAAGGATGTTTTGACCTATCCTGGGTTATTTGTCAGAGTGTTTACCGACGCAACCCGTATGGAAGAGGTCGCGGAAGTCCACCAAGGACGCTTTTGACCTATCCGGGTTGTTTGTCGAGTGTTTACTGACGACGTTAACCCGCATGGAAGAGGTCGGAAGTCCACCAAGGACGTTTTGACCTATCCTGGGTTGTTTGTCAGAGTGTTTACTCGATGACATTAACCCGTATGGAAGAGGTCGCGGGAAGTCCACCAAGGACGTTTTGACCTATCCCGGTTGTTTGTCGAGTGTTTACCATGACGCTAACCCGCATGGAAGAGGTCGAATATTTGTATGAGCTTGTAGAGTTGACCATTGATCTTTGCCTTTTCGCTGGTGTCTGGAATTTGCTTATCTTTTGAGATTAAGAGTTGCCCCCGCTTGGGGGGTATGTTCAGTATGAGTCGATTGATTCTTTTCCAATTGACGGATATCCTTATTGAATGGGTCTTTCGATTTCTTCCTTCGCCATGGCACTCTTCGGTGTGCCCTACCGTGAAAGTGGCGTAATTTCTCTTGATTTCCAATTCCGTGTTTTAAAGGTCTGCCACTTGACGCTATCCTCTTCCGAATAGCCGTAGGATGTTCCGCATGACGTTGAGAGTCAGATATTTCCTCTGATTGAGTCATCCGAGGTCGCCGAGGAGGTTTTGGGGAGGTCGCTTCTTCTTTTCTCGAGATGTTTGAACATCACCTTTGGGAACCTTCTTCCGCTTGTCGCTTGGTGGTTCAAACTGCTGTCGATGAGCACCGATAGCTTCGTGGGAGATTTGTGCCTCTATATGGACCAGTCGATAGAATGGACTGTCTCCCGCATTAATGATGAATAGAAGTATCCTGGGCGGAGTCCTCCGAGAAGCACGCCCCTCAAAAGTTCTGGATCTACTCGGTGGCCGTGAGGAGAACCTCGGAAGTATTCTTTGAGGGACTCTATCATTCGCGGATTCCGGAGAGATGTGATGAATCCCTGATGATTCTCTTGTTCGCCAGGAACTGTTCTACAAAAAATCTGGTGAGCTCTCCAAATGATCGGACGGACCCCTTAGCGATCGAATAGAACCAAGTAAGCTGCCCTTTGAGAGTCAGGGGAATACCGACACAAGACGAGTCAAGACGCGAATGTGCATGATCGCTCAAAGTGATCGATATGCTCGTACGACGGTGGTTATTGTAAAGGTCCATGCCGGAAGCTTGAATCCGAATCGGTATTGAGATGATCTCGCCGAGGGATGAGTTTTGGAAGAGGCGGCGGGAGAATGGATCATTCAGATTGTTTGCCGGGAACTCTTCCTGCACTAGTCATCGAAGTTCATCGCGTATAAGGTGACGTGGAGTTTCACCGATAAGAGGCTGAGTCATTCATGTGGGGTGAGAATCGGCGTATCCGTAAGTTCAGATCCGGATGTGGTGCCAAGGGTTCTCTACTTGTTGATCCGATTCTGCAATCATTCTCGTGAAGAAAATGATTATGCCGAGGGTCGCGGAACGTGGCTCTTCCAGGTGGAACGCTTTGCGTCCTCTCGCAGGAGTCAAAGAATTTCGTTCTGGGAATCCTCCATCCTTTGAACGCGATCAAAGAGGGGCCCCGACGGACCCTCACCGGGGACGTAATGTAGAGAAGTGTTGCATCTTGGCCCTTTGATCCCGAATGAGGAGCGCTGGAGCGCAAAACCCCGCTTACCAACCATATTGAGAGATATAGCAATGGGGAACTGCTTTTCCCACAGACGGCCAAAATCAAGGCGTTAGAGAATTTTATTCCTAGATGCTAGATCTTCGTCAGAGCCCAAAAAATTATCCAACACACAAGTGGGATATGAACACGGGGTTATACGAAAACCCGTTAAGGGAAAACCACGGCCTTGCCCGCCTCAGAGAACTTTACTATGTGTTCAAAAGATACAGTCCTGCTTCTCGTCTGAGAAGAAGGTGTAAAAATAATATCCGAGTGTAGAAAAATACAATATCTGGCCAACTCCAACCCAAGGGAGAAGTTTCCCAAAAGCGGCAGAACCGATCTTCGGGAGCAACCTCTTGATCTTCGTGAGAAAGGAGCAACCGGTCTTTTCTAGTCCTCCTGGGTGATCTCCTATGAGCTCCCGATCTTCGTGCACCACTGGTGGCACTCAGGTCGATGATCGCTACGCCAAGGTCGACCGGTGGTTCTCGAGCTCGGTCTTCAAATCGACTCGTCCCCTAAGGTGAGAATGAAGCTCTATTTATAGATTTTGGGAGTGGTGCCTTGTAAATTGGTGGAAAACTCCAACCACTCCCATCGGACGCCCACATCCCCGACGCGTGTGTTGATGATCCGGGTGCCTTAATGATGTCGAATTGGGTGATCTTGGATTCGCTGGATTCGCCTTGACGAGCCGCCGACCGACTATAAATATGTTAGTTTTGGTGACCATTTGGCGGATCGTGATCCATTTTATACCCGATAGCTTGATCCGAGTGATTCGAGCTCTGATCGACTATGCTTGATGTTGCTATGTTCGTCTCATCGAGACGGTCAGTTTGACTGTAAGTTTGCTGAAATCGGTGATTAGATCGAAACATTTCTGAAAATGCCCTGAGATTCGTGCTTGATCAGATTAATTTTCTGAGGATGTATCAACTCATATTTGAAGAAATTTTATTAACTATAACAGTTTACACTCACGGGCAGAATAATAAATTGCGGGAGATCGGCAATAATAACAGTTTACACTCACGCGTAATCACCACACTTTTCGTGATAGGCAAGTTAATCATCAAAATTTCATGACAAAAAAATTTATTATCATTTATTGATACTTGAGAATAATATTAAATTTATTATTATTTTTATAATTTAAATATTAAAAATTTTAAATATAAATCATATTTTTATATAAGATTTATGATAATTTTATTTTGTTTCATAAAAATAAGAAAAATATATAAATATATAATTGTTATGTTCTAGTTTTTACAAAAAAAAATAATTAATAAAAGTTTGAGAAAAATCTTAATTAAAATCTTATGAGATACTTAATATTAATGTTAGATTAAGTATCATATAAATTATAATTAATAATAATCATTAATATGTATATAAAATATATGATTTATAAATATGAATAAATGCATTTAAATATTTTAAAAATAAATTTATAATTTAAATATAAACATATATAAGTTAAAATAAAAACATAATTATAATATAAAAGCTCTAAAAGTAAAATTATATTACTTGAAATTAATAAAATTATAAATATAGTTAATAATAATAATATGCTAAAATGTAATGCTAATAATTGGTGCATATTACTTATTTTATGTTTAATAGTAGACCTCATTGCCCATTAATATATTTTTATATTTAATAATAAAACACTCATCTTATTTAGTCCCAAATTGCTTGAGAAGGTTAAATTACTTTTCTTTATAGGTACTGAAGAAAATATTCTATTATTGTGTGTACTTATGTGGGTTGTTCATTTTAAATATTGATCAAAATGTTTAATAAAATATATTTTCATATATTATTATGATCAAAATGAATAAGTTGTAGTAATAAAATTAATTAAACTTAGAATATATAATTACATAAATAATTTTGGATATAAGTTTTAACTAAGAAAGAAAAAAATTATCTTATTGGGCAAGATCTTCTATTAGAGTGGGAAAAGGAATTAAAAAAAACTACATTTTAAAAAAAAACTATGGACTCCACCCATATTTATAGTGAGTTCATCGGTTATTCACTGAGATATCGAATCCAAATATAACAAAATTATATCTTCCATTATATTCTAAATATATTGTATTATTTTAGAATCTTATATGCAAACACATAAAAAAGTTAAAATCCCGCTCATTTATTTTACTTTGCACTAAAATAATCAATCCAAATAACCCCTTAGTATAATAGAAATTCTTCATAAAAACTTTTTTTTAATATATTAAGCATGAAATATACCATCATGACTATTTTCAAATGATCCAATATCTTAAAAGGTTAAAATCCCGTTCATTTATATTACTTTGCACTAAAAATTATCAATCCAAATAACCCCTTAGTATAATAGAAATACTTCATAAAAACTTTTTTTTAATATATTAAGCATGAAATATACCATCATGACAATTTTCAAATGATCCATTATCTTGAAAACACAACATGAGGACTCAAAAGAGTTGGTTTATCTTAGTATGATGATGATAAAATATATACAAATTAATTGATATAATAATTAATCTTTCTTCTATATATGCCCGATCTTCATTTATTTATTATTCTCATTATTATTATTTTTTAAAATTTATTGATGAGATATCATCAAGGATATGAACATGATAAGATACAAATATTAGATATGTCAATTATTAAAATTATACAATAGGTGACATAATATTACAATTTTTTATTTTATAAATAGAAAACACAGAAAATAAATTAGTAGAATATTTAAAACAGTAATAATAATAATAAATCATTTAATTCTAACGTATGTGTATCAATATACAAATGATGGGAAAAAAAAAGTTCAGAAGTCGATACAAAACTTACTCCTACAGGAAATGAAAAATTCAGAACTTACTCTGCCATATTAGAAATTAAATAATAAGTATAAATTAAATAATAATGATTTACACGTAAAATTATATATTCTTTTATAAAATTTTAATTCAATTTGTTAAAGTACATGTGTTTATTTCATTAATATTATTATTTTAATCGAATTGATTTCTAATATATCTGACAAATATTATATGCACGCATTTTCTCTATATATCGAATGCATGATATAATCATCCCAAACCAAAATCCATCGCCAATAGGCGTATGAAAGCTAGGGTTTCCATTTGCGGGTGCCGGTGGAGTCGGTCGCTCTTCTCAGGGGAGGACTCAATAGAAGGCACGCCTCTTGCTACTCTTGGAGCGTGGAAGAGCACTGCCTCGAGGCCTCCATCAAGGACTAAGTCTTGTTTCTTGAGCTTTTTGATCTCCGGGTTCCTGCGGTTCATCCCTCTTCAGAAATCATGACTTTGGACCTAGCATCCACATCTTCCTTCCCTCCATTTTCAAATACTCGCTCTATTCTAGGCGCCTCTAACCCTAGAGCTCCCCTCAATCTGCAATCAACCCCCCCCCCCCACCTATTGCAATTGGAAGGATCTCTTAAACTGCACAACGCCTCTTGTAAGTCTCTCTCCTATCTTATGCTCCCTCTTCGATGAAGAAATCTCTGAGGCGAGTTCAACAGCCGAGAGAATGGCAACTCTCCTTAGTTGATCATGCCATCGGGAGGTGACCTTTCTATGACGCTCTTTTGGCCGCTATCAAAAAGAAATGGTCTTTCAAGGGTCACCTGGATCTACTTACTCTTGAGGGCGATTTCTTTCTATTCAAAATCTCTTCCAAAGAAGACTATGACCTGGTTTGGGATAGTGGACCTTGCTTCCTTAATGGGAGGCCTTTTATCTTTAAAAAGTTGTTTTGGGATTTCCAGCCAATAAAAGAAATTTTTTCTGAAATTTCTCTTTGGACTAAACTTCCTAATTTTTAGTGCTAGAATGAGGTAGGTCTCTCTGTTCGCCAACAAAGTCAGATTCCCCTTGCTGATTTCACCGCTTCAAAATCTCCAACCGTCGCTAGGATCTATGTGCGTGTTAACCCCTCATCTTCTTCCGGATTCAGTCATCGTGAACCTAAATGTGCTTAAATTTGAGCAAGCAATTATCTTTGATTGGAAGCCTCAGGCCTGTAGAAAATGCTCTACTTTCTCACATGTTGATACCCAATGCCCTCTTAACCCCGTGGCTCGTTAGCCAGCTTGTGGGTGCAGCAGAAGTAGGCATCCCCAGGTTCAGATAATCCCACAACATACGGTAGCAACCATTGGAACTTCTACTGAGAATGTTATCCCGTCCTCTTCTTCCCCCCTTGTAGAAATGGCCCCTCAATCTCTAGCTTCTAAAGAACCGAACTCTGAGAATATCCTTCTCTCGCTGAATTCCAACCCCATCAATGACCTCAATCAACTCCCCGCTCAGTCCCCCACCTCTCCCGAATTGGAGGAAGCAGATCCTCCCTTGAGTGAAGCTACAGTCGATCCTTTTACAACCTCTAATACAAACTCTACTTACAACATAACCACTCATTCGTTTGCGTGCTCCCCTTCTAAGGACATTACCACAATACCCCAGGATTCTCTCCCCAAAACACCTAGGAAAAATACTCAAGATAAGAGTGTGTCCAAGTCCCTGCCGCTCTCTTCCTTAGCTCAAAAGGCTAAGAAGAAAGGAAAAACAATTAATTGTTCCTTATGCCTCCCCAATCTAGGTTCTTGGAATGTGCGGGACTATTAGTTATGGGTTGAACCCGTGACTATTTGAGAACTATTAAAGACTTTCAACTTGTTATGTTTTACCTTTGGAAACCAAACTATGCATGGATTCTTCTCCGGATGTTTCTTCAAACAAAACTTACCCTTTTCCCTTTGGGAAGCTCTGACAATTTTGATTGCTGCCTGGGTCGCATTTGGATGAAATGGAATTTGGATGTTCTCTCCTTTACTCCACTTCTTACCACGTATCAATTTATACATGGAGATGTCTCTTCTCCCTTTTTTAGGGGTTCCATGTTACATGGGTTTATGCCCACAATGATGCTTTGGACATAAAATTGCTTTGGGAAGCTATTCAACTTATTTCTAGCTCCATGGGCTCTCCTTGGCTGCTTTTGGGAGACTTTAATTGCGTTCTTTATTCACATGATAAAGATGGGGGAAACTTGATTCCTCCTAATCGACTATCTGACTTTAAAGATTGTGTGAACCAAGCGGTGTTACTTGATCTTCCTAGTTCGGGGCTATTTTTCACTTGGTCAAATGAAAGAGTTGACAATTTGATTAAGTCCAAAATTGATCGTGTCCTATGCAATTTATCATGGCTAGACCTTTTCCTGCTTTCCTCCTACAAGGCTCCTCCTCCTCTCATTGGATCACTCTCCTTTGATCATTTCTTTTCAAGACTATGAACAAAGGCCTCACGTTCATGTTCCGTAATTACCGGGGTGCTTCATCCCAATTTTGTTGATATCATCAAAAGTACATGGTCTCTACTCTATTGGTGACCCTTCCTTTGTGCTATTTAAGAAGCTTAAATGAGTTAGAGAATCCCTTAAGAGCTTTTATAGGGAATAGTCTCCACTTGACAAGAATTGAAAAACTTAAAAGGATTAGGAGCATTTTTGTAACTTTTGGAGAGCGACTTAATATGACATATCTCCACAACATCAAGGATGTTAATGCTAGATACATGGATATTGAAAAGGAGAGTCTTTAGGTCGTCATGCCAAGTGCTTGCTTACTCATGTGATGATGATCTAAAGTTTTTCTATTACTCTATTAAGGAGAGGAGGAATACCAATCTAATTAAAGAGCTACTCACTGATAAGGGTGTTCTATCCAACCCAAAAGAGATTGTTGATGAAATTTGTGATTACTATTACTTCCTTTTTAATAAGCCAAGTTTTACTCTAGATAACCCTTTAGATATTCTGATGGGTGATACCATTTCCTTCAGCATGTTGATCTCAAAGACTCTATTTTAGACCACGAGATTCTCTGCTTCTTCATGGGATTAATGGGGACAAATCCCCTAGCTCTGATGGCTTTACATCAAAGTTCTTTATTCAAAGTTGGGACATTATCAGAAGGCAATTCCTAGCAATTCACCACTTCTTTAAAACTCAACAAGCATTTTGATTTATTTAAGCACAAGATTACGCTAATTCCTAAAATTAAACATGCAAATTCCTTCTCTAATTTTAGGCCTATTTTCTTATGCAATACCTTCTTTAAGGTTATCGCTAAAGTTCTTGTTAATAGACTTAAACATATTCTCCCAAGCATCATTCACTACCAATCGCATTCATTAAGAAAAGGGATATAGTGGATAACATCGCCAAGACATGAGATATGGGCTAATTTTGCCAAAAAGAGCCACCATAATTCCTTCTTCATCAAGACTAACCTTAAAAAGGCTTTTGATTGTGTTAATCGAAGACCCTTCTCCTCGGATGACCTAGAAAGGTTTCCCTGATATTTGTCAAATGGGTGGAGGCATGTATATCGATATTCCTTTTTCATTATTCTAAATTGTCAAATTAAAGGTTACTTCTCCTCCTCCATTGGGCTTAGACAAGGGTGCCCCTTATCTCCTTTTCTTTTACCATCATTACGGACATTTTCTCATGTCTTCGGACAAAAGTGTATTGGATTCTCGCTTTCAAACCAGCTTCGTGTATCAGCTTCTCTGCCATCTTCTTTTGTCGATGACATCCTTATCTTAGGGGCTCCCAAACTGCTTTTGCTCTTAGGAGACCACGAACACTTTCTTCTCATGTCTTGGACTTGAAGTTAACTATATTAAATCTAAAATCGCTTCTAAGTCATCCTTGGAAGCATCCCTACGTCGCATCTTGAATATTGACAAGGGTGTGTTCCCTCTTAAATAGGTCTTCCTCTAGTGGCGGGAACCATGAAATATAATCATTTACATCCTTTTGGACAAGCTCTCCTCCGCTTGTGGGTTGGAAATTCAAGTGGTTCTCTTTGAGGACATGCCTTATTAGATCATCGACAATGTTATTTAACTTACTAGTTAAGGGCCTTGGTACTCCCTAAGAATATACTCAAGAAGATCACCCCTATTACTTTGAAATTCTTCTTTCACGATGATACGGTTAAGAAACTACAAATAATCTCTTGGAATAGGACAACTTTAACTAGAGGGAAATGAGGAACTGGCCTCCAATCTGTTAATACACTAAATGTCCTGTGTAAAATCAAGATTCTATGGAAAGTCTTCAATCAGTCTACCTTGTTTGCTGCTTGGTGTGGGAACAAGTATGGCTCAATTTGGAATAGATCTCTCTCGCTCCTCTCGCCTATGGAGGGAACTCGCCTCTATGCCTTGTGGTTTCAGTGCATTTATGTCTCGATTGGGGATGGCTTATCTTGCTCCATTTTCTTTGATCCTTGGTGCTAGGGTAAATCTCTTTTAGAGATTTATGGGTCTAAATGCTTTTCTTTGTTTGATTTATCGAGAACCTCCCCTCTAAGTTCTATAATCAGACTCCAAAGCTGGTCTCTTCTCGCCCTACTTGAAGTTAGGAACCCAGCTTATTTTAACTCTATTAGACTTCTACCGCTTTCTCCTAGGTCGGATACCTTTTTCTAGAATTGTGTAAAGGGAATCTCTAACAGAATGATTCTGGATGCTATTTTTATTAATTCACCATTAGTGGAGTGGTTTAATGATATTTGGTTCAAAAGCTATGATGTTAACTATGCAATTTTTTTGCTGGATGGCTATCATCGAAGGGCTTAAAATTTCTGATGTACTCAACTTCTGTGGTCTTGGTCCTATTCTCGATTATGGCTTTTGTCATTGTGAAAAGGAATCTCTTACCCATCTCTTTTTGTCTCCCTTTTCCTTTAAACTTATTAGAAATCTTTTGCCCAATGGGAGTTTTTTTGTTTCAACCCATTCTACAACAAGTGCTTCGCCTCTTCTATCCATGAGCACAAGGATTTGAAGTGTTTGTATCTACTAACCGTTATGATTATTGTTTACACTATATGGTGTGAAAGAAACAATAGGCTTTTCCGTATAAGAGGTTTCCTTCACTACACTATGTCATAAGATCAAAACTAGAGTTGTTTTTAAACTTAGACGTTGGAAGTTCAAAGATGCTTGGTTTACTTTTGTCTCTACTATTTTGGAGAAGTGGAGGAATTACAGTGGTATGGATGCCGAGCATGTCTCGGTCACATTGGGTTGATGGGCTTTTGCTCTGATTGTCCTAGTTTTATGTTTACAGCTTTGGAGTTTTGTGGTAGAAATGTTGGGTTCTTTCTTTTGCTTTTGGTTGGACAAGGATGAGTTTGTAGGGTCTTGTTTTTTGGGCGAGTTGGTGCCACTATTAGTCTTGTGATCTCCCATGGATGGCCAAGTGCATGTTTGAAGTTCTCAACTCTTTCTCTTCTTTGTTGAAGGATGTTTACTTGAACGATTTGATCCCTATGCAAGTTAGTTTCCTCTTTGATATTGGCCTTGGGTGGCCTATCTCTGTTAACTCTATGTGATCCTTGAGGTGTTTCTTTGAGCTTATTGTTTATCTTGGCAAACCCTGAGATCGCTAGTCAGTAGTGAACCTTTTGCCATTCTGAGCCTACTGAGTCCATTCGGTTTTATGACTTTGATCATGTTTGTATTTTTTTCTTTACTTTTCTTCTCCCTTTTGGGTAATACAATTGGGCTTAGCCTATATACAACATAATTCTTATATATTTACATATTTATTATCTAAATTTTAATATAATATCACATCAAAAATATATTTTAAAATAAAATGTATTTTTTAAGCTTAAAAATATTAGATAAATAAATATATAATTTTATATATTAAATATATAAATATATAAAAATAATATGATAAATATATAAATATACTATGGGGTGTTTGGCAACGGATTGGATTTATTTCAAGTAGGATTTAGTAAATCTAGTACATATGGATTTAGTAAATCCTGAGCTGTTAAATCCTGAAAAGTGTTTGGTAATCGATTTATTAAATCCTGCTAAATCCAAAAAGATGCTTGGTAAGTTATTTTTGGATTTAAATCTGTTAAAATTAAATAATATTTTTTTTAAAGAATAAGAACATAAATTAAAAAAGAATGTAATATTGAAATTAAAATTTATCATTTAACAAAGATATCATGTTCATTACAAAATATAAATAAATATTACATTATTTAGATCTAATAAAAATTATTATGATAATATAATTTCATTTTAAAACTCATTCGATAGCGTCAATGATTACTCGCCTCAATTCCTCAGATATATGAAGAAATTTCAATTATAGAAATGCAACAATACCAAATTCCACTAAAGCTTATAGAAGTGCTTCAATTCGAGTTATGAAGACTAATCAATACCTAACAACACATTGTTCTATCTCGTATTAGATGCACACTAGCTCAAACACAGTAAAAAATAATTTTCTAAGTGCACTTACAGAACTTCAAGCTAGTGCGCCTAAAAAAAGTCGAAACCAATCAACAAAATAACTTACATTTGATATCCAAGGCTTTTCGGCTACAGGTAATTCAATGAATTGAACTATAGAATTTGTGTTTTCTTAAGTGCCAAAAAATTTAAAAATCGTATTTACCACTCCAAGAACTAGTATCAAGCAAAATATGCAAAGCAAAGTTATAATCCAGCCCAAGAATACTATCCTTTCCTCACCACTCCTCCGCTCAACATTATCACAAACGAACTCCACCACTCCCACAGCTCACCTCTGTGGTTTCCAATCTCTCCAGATTTTGAACTCCACAAACAAAAAAAGGGTAGAGGTGATCGCATTACTTGTTGTCACAGAGAAGAGAAGTTCACCTGAGGCAACCAAGGTAACGTACCTGTGATAGCAATCCACCGAGAGGCGCGATGCATAGTAAGCGGTAACGATTGTGGTGAAGAGTGAACGATCCGCTTGAGCAAAGAAATAGGCTATGTTCGAGGAGTTATGACAACCGATTCCATACAATGAGATTCGTCGATCTCTAAATCGTTAAATCCGAATCGGTGGATTTAATAAATCCAAGATTTACCCCATTTTGGATTTAAATTTACAGACAATAATTTACTAAATCTGAAGGTATTTGATAGGATTTATGGGATTTAGATGGCTAAATCCATAATAAATCCATTGCCAAGCATCCCCCATAAGTGCCGTGCATCATAAATTTATTTATTTATTTTTTATTTAAACATTGATGAGTGAGCTCCAATATATAATAATGTTCAGGGGTAGAAGAAACTCCCACATAGCCTATTAATGGAGTCGAAGAGGGTGTGTTGTGTGAGCGGGATCGCCTCGTCACATGCAAGTACTCAAAAGGCTTCCCTATGGTCTTACCCGGCTCCATCGGTATGGACCGACGCCAGTCGACCCGATGATTCGATCCGGTTCATCAACTTTCCGTGGCCGGAATCGGTCACCGGAGCGCCGAACGACAAGCTGGTGATGGAGTACTTGGAGGCATGTGAGATTCAGAGAGAAGGTGATGAGTTTGGATATGTTGGGCCAGACCGGGAGGAGATGGGGGCCTGGGATTTGTGGGTGGAATCGAAAGCATTCTTGGAGATGGATGTGGAGTCCGAGCGCCATCGAGAAGGAAGATGGAGCTACCGAGGTAATTTTCTGAATTTAACACGTGGATTTTTTTTTCTTTTTGAGAAGCGCACGTGGGATTAAACTTTTAAACATTTATATTTTGATGCCAGATTTTTTTTTTTTAAAGAAGCCCCATGTAGGGATATTTTATTGCCACAAAGAGAGGGTTACAAAGTCCTTAAAGGGGATAAACTCCAAAACTACTGCTCAAATAGCTACAATCAACCTAAGGAGTGAATCCCCTATCTCAGTACATCCAAAAGCAAAAGAAGACCTTAAAGCAATCAAAAGATACAAGTAGATAAACATAATAAGCCAAAGGAAGGTTAGGGCCATTACTCTGAAGAACTTGAGGATGCATGACAATATAGAGCAAACTTGCAAGAGGACAGGAGAGAATCACCTGCAAAATAGCAATAAGAAAGATATTAGCAGTTAAGATAATACTAAAAAGGATGAATGAAAACAACATAACTGAGAATGATAGTAAGGAACCGAGATAGAGAAGGCTCAGGGCCACACCAAGTTGGGGCAGATGCAAATATGCGCATCCAAACTTCAGCAGAAGGGTTACTTCACAAGAGCTACTACCAAACAAAAAGAGAGTGGAATCTTCACAGCCATCATAGCCAACAAACCTGTGAGAAGATAATAACCAGTTGTTAAAAGTCTTGTGGGCTTTATTACCTGCAAACCTAAACAAAACTATAAAGAATATAAAGAGAAAATTGTTAAGGGCAGATAAATGAGTGGTCCCAAGCCAGAAAATGATTCTCCATATAGCCACCCTGACATGAGGATACTTATACATATGAAATAGGTCGATAGAAACCATCCAGGAAAATAGCAGAAAAGATAGCCTGCTGAAATCCTGCTAAGCAAGTCAATGAGTCTATAAGTTACACCATTCCATTATATGATATATAAATGAATCTAGAAGTACAGCCTTAAGGTAGATGTAAAGTCCAAAATGAGCCCAATATAATGAATGATTGGAACAAGCCCTTATTAGTATCCATATCAATAGTTGGCAAAAAACAATTGTAAGGGAAGGCAGCAAAACCAAAAACCAAAGAAAATACCAAATAAGGATAATCAACAAGACTGATACAAGTCGACTAAAGACCGAGAATTCATATCAAAAAAAATGAAGGCACCAAGACAAAGAAAAGATAGTAGTTCATAGTACCCCTTAATAATAGAGAATGTATTCCAAGGAGTAAGCAGCATAAAACATACTGATCCCAGATGGGAAAAATTGGGAGTCCAAATAGGATCCACATTAGAATCCAGAAAAAACATGACAGCAGATAACCAAGAGCAAAAAATAGCCCAGGCAGCAGCAGCCAAGATAGCCAAAGCCAAGGCAGGAAGGGACCGCATAGAGATTGCATTCCAAGACTGATCCCCAAATAGGATCCACAAGAATGAAAAAACATGACGTGATAACTACAAAAAAAATAGCCAAGAGTATAAGACAAACATAGCCAAGACACGGACAAGAAAGAGATATCATTCCAAGGAGAAAGCAAAGACAAGCTGGTCGAACCTTGGGAATAGAAACAACAAGGGTAGAAAGAGCATACAAAGACAAAGTCAACATGTTGAAACCCTTATTCGTATCCAACACAAGAAAAGGACTGCAACCAACCAAAAAAGGCACCAAATGAATACAATCAAAGGTACATTGCCAGTTGCACCATTCGGACCGTAAC
The DNA here is from genome assembly GCA_021442155.1 of Cymbidium sinense. Lineage (NCBI taxonomy): Eukaryota > Viridiplantae > Streptophyta > Magnoliopsida > Asparagales > Orchidaceae > Cymbidium > Cymbidium sinense. Next base: position 6,014,950 of record CM038232.1, read on the forward strand.
TGATACAACCAAGATAGCAAGACAACAAAAGGCAAGAATCGGCCATAATACCACCCAATCGATAAACAAGCATATACTGGGCACAAACCTAATAGAATCAAGTGGGGAATAAAGACAACAATAGGTAATGAAGAACATAACTAACAGGTGATGAACAATAGCCCAGACGTGAATAGCACAGGAATTCAGAGAGCCAACCCCAACAGCAGAGAGGTTATTGCCACAATGGAACCCACTAGCAAAAAGATCAAAAATTGGATTCAAATGAATATCATCATTAGAATCCAGCAAAAATAAGACAGCAGGTAACCAAGGCAAAAAAATAGCCAGGACAGCAACAATTAGAACAACAACATCCAAGCCTCTCAATCAGAGTAGACAATGCCATAGTTAATAACCAAGTAGATATAGCATAATAATAGGTATCTTGAATGTAGCAATTCGCACAAAGAAACACCAAAAATCCTCGTAAAGAATGTCGAAATAACTTCGAGCATGGGACCCGTAAATCCTACAACAGGGGATGGAGCCAACATAGGAGTCCTGAAAAACCAAGATAGCAAAAAACCAAGACAAGGTAATCCAGTTTAGCCAACAAACAGGGCAGTTGATACAAACAAGCTCGCCAAGAGTCCACCCAAAAATAGCCCAGATGTTACAAGAAGGTAAAGAAAACAAAGAAAACTTGTAAGGTACTCATGATTCCAAAAATCAACAATGGAGACATTATTACAATAGAGAAAGAATAAGTTCAAGTAATTCCCAAGTTGAAACAAAATCATGTAAGCTAAATTCTAATATAAGGAAGCCCAGTCTTATCAAGGTTAACCAAACCTTGCAAATGTTTAGGGAGAGTAAGATATTTTGATGACAGTTGAATCCATTAATGTTAATTGAAAAATAAACTTTAGATTTGATTATATATATATATATATATATATATATATATATATATATATAATTATAATGTAATTATCTTAAAAATATTATTCTAAGATTTCATTTATTTCAATAATAATTTGAGTTTCCTATCATAATTATATTTATTTTACTACAAATTAAAAATTCTTTCTCCATCATAAGAGCATATTATGGACTTTGTGATCCTTTGCTTAGGAAGATTCAGTGGCCTACCAAACATCCCCAACTTTTCTAAGAACAAAGGCCCTGAGGTCTTCAATGGTAAGGTGATCCACTCCTTAGACTTAGCCAATATGGAAAGCACTGTCGTCGCTGAGTTTGTCAAAGGAAAACATATTATTATCGTCAATTTCCTCAAATTAGTTGTCGATATCGCTGCAAAATGTGTTGATATCAATGGTATGTTCATTGTTATTATCTGCATTGAAATTATTTGAATAAATCTTATAAGTTGTCACCTACATTGCCCACCTTGCTATGTATTACAATTAAATGGAGGTACGACAAGCACATGACAATACATAAATTTATACTCCAATAAAATGTAATATAGAACTATACACTCTAATATATATATATATATATATATATATATATATATATATACTTTAGATCATAACTAATAATTTCTCAAATCTTTTCTTCTCACTTTTATTAATTTTGCACTTATAGGTAAGTTTTCTTGCACAATGATTGTTAGAACTAAAAGATGGAATGTACTAGATTTCTCGGGGTATCCCTTTCGTTACTATTATTTCAATCACTGAACTACTCTTTCACAAGCCCGGAGAAGAAATCATGCTAAGCGTTTTGGCAACTAGGTTTTCTCCTTTAGTAAATATATTTCACTTCTTTTTTAAAAAAAAATAATAATTAGATTTATATGTATATCACTTTAAAATTTTGTTCGATATCAAGATGGGTTATATCTAAGTTTGTTGAGAGCTACATCAAGAAAATCACCGCCATAGAGAGGTATGGAATGGTTCCAGATCATAGCTTCTTTCAAGCAATGAGTTCCACCTTATTAGCTTTACTACCAAAAAAATTTCTATGAGAGGGTGAGAAGTGAGAGCATTATTCTAAAACATTCAAAAAGCTTTGGGTTCTGTAAGAATAGTATTATAGTGGGCTGAATCGCCCAATAATGACCGATTTGGTCATCTTTGTACTTGCAGAGGTGATCAAGATTAGAAATATCATCAAATCTCCTTCTCGCAAGCTTGTACCTGGCTCCTTGGAAAATATTGTTCCACTTTATAGGTATGCATATATTTAAATTAATTAAATATTCATGTAGTATAGCTAGCTCATGATAGTGCATTATTAATTGCTTAATTTGAATGGTTAACTTTAATGATACTTTTTGATAGAGAATGTATAAATCTCGTGATTCCACAAATGGCGATAATTGGATACTGAGAGCTTGTCAAGCCTATATACTTTAGAGATTATGGATATGTGGCTAGCACATTTTCTTGATGGTGGATTTCGGCTCCCGAGCATGAAATTGATGGAGGAAGATGTGAAGAAATGAGATAAATACATGAAAGAATACACTCAAGAGTATTATTATAGAAGATCATAGCGACCATACATATATGATATAATGATCAGCTTTGTAAGGACATGGGCTATAGTCCTAAAAGAAAAAATGATTATTGTTTGAATTGTTCATGCCATATTGACCGATGATTATGCCCTTATGTCTAAAGAGGATTGATAGAACTCTTTTAAGTTTGTGACAAGGAACCAACAATAATATCATATCAATGATTGTCTATTAATTTTCTTAAAGTCAATTGTGATGGCAATAATATAATATGATGGTGATTTATAGTTTTGAAAGGAGGATGGTTGCTATATATAAATTTTACTTTTAACATATTTAATGCCTCGATCATCAATATCACATCATCACTCATTTTTTAAAGTGAATGCACATTTCCAAGTATAAGAAAGTGTTAGACAACTAAATTATAATGTGTTAGATAACTAAATGTCAAACTTTGAGCTTAGATTTGTAAATGTATATGAAATGTGTGGTATGTGTATAAATCTTCCTATAATAATAATAATAATAATAATAATAATAATAATAATAATAATAATAATAATAATAATAATAATAATAATAATAATAATAATAATAATAATAATAATAAGAATAATAATAATAATAATAATAATAATAATAAAAATAAAAATAATAATAACAACAACAACAACAACAACAACAACAACAACAACAACAATAATAATAATAATAATAATAATAATAATAATAATAATAATATAATTTTTAAAAAATAATATTTGTGCAATAATAAAAAATTTGTAATGAAAACTTCTTATAAAAATAAATTAAAAGAGTAAATAAAAGTAGTACTTGTCAAAGAAGAGAAGAAGCAATAATCAATTAAACTTACTTCCATTTCCTAAGCTCTTCTTAAGAAAATTTTAAAACCTTCTTAAGCAATTTTTAAAGAAGAATCATCAACTTTTTTTTTTAGTACAAGCTTGAAATGCTCTTCTGGAAGCCATGTATAGATGTACAAATCCCCTACATGCAATGCTATAGTACTGAAAATATTTAACTATAATTTTTATTTTCTAATATATGAAGTAATATTTAAATCAAATATTACAACATATTCGACTTAGCATACCTATATATCTTGTTTAATTATTTTAAAAAATTATAATTAAAATGCCCTTTTAGTTTACTTTTAGTATTATTATTATTATTATTATTATTATTATTATTATTATTATTATTATTATTATTATTTTGGGTTGTAAGAATGCTAGTGTGAGTAAAATTTTAAACATTTAAGTAAAAAAATGTTATATTTCGATAGATAAATTACCATTAGAATTTTGACAAATTTTCTCACAGAAAATGAAAAGCTATTTTTTGGCCACCAAACTAATTAGGTAATGAGATTTTAAGTGGTGGTAGGTTCTTTTGATAATTAATTTAGAGCTAATTAGTGTTAAGTGAGATATGTTTAACCTATTGAAATTTATTTGAGGTCTTATGTTTAATCAATATGGCCAATGACTTTTGATCTTATAGGGTTAAATAGGTCTATTTTAAGTTAAATTAGTTCAAAAGTCTAATAAAGCTTCACCATGATATTATTTGGCTATATTAGTCATTGATAAATAATAATGACCTATTAATATGGTAGGCCATGATTATTTTTGAACATAATTATTAATGACCTATTTAGCCTAAGGGATCTTAGTTTAATCTAATTATTAAGTATGGTTAGAACATACGAAGTTTGATGGTTTAATCCTTTAACATAGGTTTCACAAATTGATTTGATTCATTGACTCAAAATAACTAATTAAATTTGGCGTAATTTTGACTAGGTTGATCGAGGTTAAATCTAACCCTATTAATATGGTAGGCCATGATTATTTTTGAACATAATTATTAATGACCTATTTAGCCTGGGATCTTAGTTTAATCTAATTATTAATTATGGTTAGAACATAAGAAGTTTGATGGTTTAATCCTTTAACATAGGTTTCAAGTGATTTTATTTATTGGGTCAAAATAACTAATTAAATTTGGGGTAATTTTGACTAGGTTGATGAGAGGTTAAATCTAACCCGTAAGTTAGACTCTAGAGATCTATTAATCAATTAAAATATTTAGACAAATATTTTAACCAATGAAGAAAGAAATTGAATGCTTATACCACAATCTGAGTCCACTTAAACTAATTAGAATTAAGTTAGGTATACCCAAAGGCTAGCTAAGGTTGAACTTATCAATATGAATTAAATTTGATTTGAATATAAATGGTTAAAAATTTCTTTAAATGAGTTTAAATCACATTTAAATCCTATGGTCGTTTTAGGTCCAAATTCTAGTCAACTTAAGTTTAGGGGTTGAATAGGATTTTTAGATAAGCTACAATAGAATTAAATTTATGAATTAATTAAGAATTTGAATTAAACAAAAATTTGGAAAGGAGAAATAGCTTGGATCATTTCTAGAAAGAGCTAGAAGATTAACCAAACGATATTAATTTGGTTATGTAATAATTTAGTTAAGTTTTAATGATTATGAGAAACTCAATCCCAACTTAAACAATAATTTGAACTTGTCTCACCCAAGCATCAATATTTATTAGAATTTTGACATTCTTTATGTTAACAACTACACATGCATATTCAAATTGGCATATTATATGATTCTTCATCATGGCGATGTTTTAAATATTCCATGTAAGTTTTTGAGGTATATGCATTGATGAAATATAATAGAATACCTTATATGGGACATACCATAGGCATAAATGTTTGAAGCTCTTATATAATTCATTAGTCTATTTAGAAAGTAAATAGAAATGCATTGCCTATCAAGTAATTTTCCCTCTAACATCATACATGCAAAGCCCAATCCATTATTTTTTATATTTAGACTGATTCTACTATTAATATTGTTCAATATTAATCACTTTTTAGTGCAAAATAAATTAACATCATCACAAATAAGAAATAACAATTTTACATTCATAATACATACATCTAATTTGGTGATTATATATGAATTCCAAACACTTGATGCCATGGATGAACTCTAAAGATAATCATTAGGTTTCCAAAGGCACATCCATTGACAAGACCTTGACATAAATTCTATAAAAAAATAATAAAATTAAAATTTTGTAAAAAATTATTATATATATATAGACACTAAATTTTTTAAGGATAAACAAGAATATTTTTATAACTAAGAATAAAAATACAAAAAGTAGAAAACTTTAGTTCTAAAGAAAAAATAATAAATAAATAAAATTTAAAAGCACCAAATGATCAAAAAAATCTTATATAAAAGTTGCTAAGAATTTTTTTTATTGTTTGGTGAGGATATTTGAGCAAATTTAATCTCAAACTCATACACACACAACTCATACAAGAATTTAAACCCAAGACCACTTGGTTGATACCTTTAACTCTCAACCACTAAGCTAAAGTGCCTTACACAACTAAGAATCTAATTATAGCCATCTCTCTCTTAGAAGTATCACAACAATCTAAAAATTTAATGTAAGCACTAATGAAATAAGGTTTTTTCTTATAATGCCATTTTTTATCTATGTTTCTCATAAACACAATGCATTAATTATAGAAGGATTTGTTCACCAAAAAAAAAAGAATAATAAAAAATATTTTATTGTGCTCCATTCATAAATATGTGGTAAGGGAGTTAGAAAATAACCTCCAATAAACAATTACCATTACAAAAAAGGAGATTTAAAATGCTAAAAAATATCGATCATCTCTTAAGGGAGCATGGGTTGATATCTCATATATATATATATATATATATATATATATATATATATATATATATATATATATATATATTTGACCATTATATTACACATTCTCATCAAATTGTTGTGACCCATGTAATCAAATAAAACATTTATCCATATATCAAAATTTAGATCAAAATATACCATAGTGCCATTTGGAAACTACATTCTGGTTGTATATTGGTTACATTTTGAATAATCTACTGATGAAAGCTAAGTTTTCTAACCCCGACCTAGCTACCTATGAAGATGGCTAAAAAGTACGATTTGACTATTATAAAATAAAAATATTTTATACACCCACTGCAGCTTCTTCATACAACGCTTCTTCTAGAGTGCTTTACTATAACTTTTAATATAGCTATAGCTCCAAACAAACCCTTCATCACAATGTATACCAATATAAAATTTAATTGAATAATTTTCATAAAATTAACTTTATCGATCTTTATTTAAACAAGAAATCTTAGAAGCCCTTGAATGCTTTCATATAAATTTAGAGGCCATTTGGGATCCCATTTATTATTTAATTTTTTATAATTTTAATTAATTATTTATTTAATAAACTAAAACCATCCTTGAAAAAAAAATTTCTTTTGACCGTAGACTACTGCCTATTAAGCTTCAAGTTGTGCACTTGGATCCATCTTTAAATCGATTTAGCATATTTAATTATATAATATTATCCTTTATATTTAATACATATATAATATATTATCGATAAATGAAACTTCATGAAGGGAACCAATCTAACATGAGAAATCATTAAAAATGCTTCAAATAATAATAATATGAAGTACAACATGGGTTTACTGTGAGTACATGGAGCATACTCTTAGTATATTTTGTGCACTTCATATATTCAACAAAAAATCTATTACTAAGAAGTACTGAGTTATTAAAATGATGTTTGATGCATATTTAACTTATGATTTAGCTATTTAATTTAGAGTACTTTGAGTGCACTGATAGCGTACTCCGTGTACCCACAGTACACTCATATTCTACAATAAATATGATTAAAAATAAGTTTGATTTATAAATTAAAGTCAAATATAATATAAAATAAGTTTAATTTATCATTAAAAAAATAAACTTTTACATGTCATATTTTGAATGAAGGGCGTGTTGGGAAGTAAATAGATCGCAAAGTATGAAAAAACCAGTTCAAGTGTTTTAGAGCATACAGGAAATAAATGAAAACCTAAAGTAAAAGATTCACACAGAAGACACCAGATTTAATGAGAAAAAATATCCAAGAATTGAAAAAAAAATTATAGAGCCACACCACTAAGAAATACACTGTGAAAGAAAAAAGTGAGGAGAATAATATAAATTACACTTATCTGGAGCCTCTCTACACTTTAGTCACTCTAGGACACATACTTCATTGTCACACACAAGAGAAAAAATACATTAAGATTACAAAACTGTAGAAAAAATTGTCTAAATATGAAGTCTTCTTGTAGCGCCGCGATGCTGTGACCTGACACCTGGGTGCTGGTTTCGCTATCTACTAGACTTTTTTTGCACAGGTTCAAGCGATGAGACACTAGGGTCGAGCGCTCTTTGTCAATTTTGCATTTTGGTGCCATAATCCTAGTGTCGTGACATTTCCTTTGAGGCCGAGGCGTTGTGACCCAATGTCAAGCAATCGCTCTAATTCAAGCTAAGGTCTATTGTTCCAAGATCGATGTTATGCTTCTCAGCCAAGCGTTTCCTAGGGATAAAATTAGGCTCACCATATAACAACGCCCAATGAGCCCCACGTATGGAGTCCACATATAATATTCTCTCTTTCAAAGCTAATTCCATGTGCCCTTATTTTTCCCAACGCCCATACCACGTCACCGCTTTCACTATCTAATCCATAGCTCTACAACCCAATAATTGTTTTAATATATTTATATATTTAATGTCTAAAATTATATATATATATATATATATATATATATATATATATATATATATATGAGCTATAGTGGGGGTACTGAAGACTGTGCCCTCAGTGTGCCAATGCCAAAAAATTGAAAACTAAAATAAAAATCAAAGTCGCAATTCACCAATAATAACCCTAATATAAGTCACAACTCGCTTGATACTATAGATTGTGAATCACGCGATAGAAGGCTTCAACAATTGACATAGACAACACATAGGTCTCCTCTCTTTCCAAAATTTTAATTTTCATGTGGAGAATTTTTCCATTTGGACAAATTCAGTTATCTCAACTTTACATTTTATGAAATTCGATGGAGCATTTTTGAGCTAAAATGGCATGACATTCCGTAGTGGTCGAATGGAATAGTAAATGCAGTTTTATATATATCTTCTTATTTGACCTGAATCTGACAAATAGCTAGATTTTAAATCAAATTTGAAAATATTTTTATTTTATGCAGACGATTAAACAAATCTCTTTTATTAGGAAGAGGACATCTAATTCATTTAAAAACTTTATTGAGAGGCTTGTAATTGATTATAAGTCTAGGTTTTCCTCTTTCCTTTTCAACCACATTCCTAACATAAAATGTTGTACAGGTCTAAGGAGAGTAAGATTATCGAATTAATTTTTTAGTTAGTAATTCAACAATCTTTTACATAAAACAAGATAATATTAATTCATCTGACATGGTCTAGCTTTTGTGGGAATGTCATGCTCATTGAACGTTTCAAAGTACAAGAGTTCAACTGAATGTATTTTTCTGTTCCAAAAAGCTATTAGGTTTTCACCACATATAGAGTTTTTGAAATATTGTAAGCAATATTAGATTTTGCTTATAATTAAAGCATAGGAAATTTTCTATTTCATAGTTAAATCCAAAATTTCAAACTTTAAATAGTTTAAATGCATAGACTTATTATGAAGTCTATTTATTTCATTTATAATAATTTCTTTAAGATTGGTGATAAATCGGAAGATAATCTTTTCATCCCAAATTTCGTATTGAATTTTGATATGATCAATCCTTGTATTGGGAATTATTTTGAGAAAAGGTGTTCCCAAAATAATATGTTAGATTCTTGACTAGCAAGAATGACATAGTAATATAAAGATCATCTTAATAAATTCCTACAACAAATAATTTGTAGTCAATTTGATTTTTAAGCTTCTGAGTGATCTTTTCAAAATATTTGGAGGGTATAAGTCCTTTCTGAATACAATTTAAATCTACACCACTATCAACAAGGGCATTAAGATTATGTAATATGAATTCATTAATTATAATATGCCAATTTGAATATGCATGAGTAGTTGTTAACATAAACAACATCAAAATTCTGATAGATATTGACACTTGGGTGAGACAAGTTCAATTCTATGCTTAAATTGAGATTGAGTTGGTCATAATCATTAAAACTTAACTAAATTAGTACTTAACCAAATTAATATCATTTGCTTAATCTTCTAGCTCTTTCTAGAGATGATCCAAGCTATCTCTCCTTTCCAAATTTTAGTTTAATTCAAATTCTTAATTTATTCATAAATTTAATTCTAATGTAGCTTATATAAAAATCATATTCAACCCCTTAACCAAAGTTAACTAGAATTTGGACCTAAAATGATCATAGGATTTAAATGTGATTTAAACTCATTTAAAGAGATTTTTAATCATTTATATTCAAATCAAATTTAATTCATATTGATAAGTTTAACCTTAGCAAACCTTTGGGTAGACCTACTTAGTTTAAGTGGATTCAGATTGTGGTATAAGCATTCAATTTTTTTCATCAGTGATTAAATTATTTGTCAAAATACTTTAATTGATTAATAGATCTCTAGAGTCAAACTTACAGGGGCTAGATTTAACCTTTGATCAACCTAGTCAAAATTAACCCCAAATTTAATTAGTTATTTTGACCCACTAAATCAAAACACTTGGTGAAACCTATTTTAAAGCACTAAACCATCAAACTTCTTATGTTCTAACCATATAATTATTTAGATTAAACTAAGATCCCCTAGGCTAAATAGGTCATTAATAACTATGTTCAAAACAACCATGGCCTACCATATTAAGTGTCATTATTATTTATCTATGACTAATATAGCCAAATAATATATTGGTGAAGCTTTATTAGACTTTTGAACTAATTTAACTTAAAATAGACCTATTTAACCCTATAAGAGCAAAGTCCAAATTGGCCATATTAATTAAACATAAGACCTCAAATAAATTTCAATAGGTTAAACATATCTCACTTAACACTAATTAGGTCTAAATTAATTATTGGAAGAACCTACCACCACTTAAAATTTCTTTATCTAATAAGTTTGGTGGCCAGAAAATTAGCTTTTGATTTTCTATGAGAAAATTTGTCAAAAATTCTAATAGTAATTTATGTCAAAAATTACTGCCAAATTTAATTAGTTATTTTGAGTCAATGAATCAAATCAATTTGTGAAACCTATGTTAAAGGATTAAACCATCAAACTTCGTATGTTCTAACCATAATTAATAATTAGATTAAACTAAGATCCCCTAAAATAGATCATTAATAATTATGTTCAAAAATAATCATGGCCTACCATATTAATAGGTCATTATTATTTATCAATAATTAATAGCCAAATAATATCTTGGTGAAGCTTTATTAGACTTTTGAACTAATTTAACTTAAAATAGACCTATTTAACCCTATAAGATCAAAGTCCGAATTGGCCATATTGATTAAACATAAGACCTCAAATAAATTTCAATAGGTTAAACATATCTCACTTAACACTAATTAGCTCTAAATTAATTATCAAAAGAACCTAGCACCACTTAAAATCTCATTACCTAATTAGTTTGGTGGCCAAAAAAATAGCTTTTCATTTTCTGTGAGAAAATTTGTCAAAAATTCTAATGGTAATTTATTTATCGAAATATAACATTTTTTTTACTTAAATGTTTAAAATGTTACTAAAAAAACTAAAAAATAAAATAAAAAGGGCCTTTTTAACTATAATTTTTTTAAATAATTAAAGAAGATATGCATTGTAATATTTGATTTAAATATTACTTCATAGATTAAAATAAAAAATTATAGTTAAATATTTTCAATACTATAGCGTTGCATGTGGGGATGTGCACATCCATAGATTCCATATTAGAGATTTTTAAATGTGGGCTCACATATGAATTTAATTATACATTATGCATTATCTTATTTTTTAAGCCTAATAATTTTGTGATCAAATAAAGATTAATTAATTTTAGGCTTTTGAGAAATCTTATTAATTTTATATGGAATTATCATGTGTAGAAACCGGACTTTTATTTTATTTTAATGATGAGCTGAAATAAAGTAAAATGCACTCAAGTATAACTAGGGTCATGGTCCCCATTCTAATGGGTGAAGTTCTCATTTTACTCATATCTCATCTTGAGTGAAAAAAAGTCTCTCTCTCCCTCTCTCTCTCTTTCTCTCTCAAGAACCCTTTTAGAAGTGGAAGGCCAAAATCCCGATTACTTCCATTTTTTTTTTAATTTTTATTTATTTATTTTTTAAGGAAACCCCATGATACGGGGGTATTTTATTGCCACAAAAACAAGGTTACAAGATCCTTAAAAGGGATTACACTCCAGAACTACTGCTCAAAGAGCTACAATCAACCTAAGGAGAAAAATCCCAATCTAAATACATACAAAATCCAAAGAAAGCATTAAAACAATTAAAAGTAAAATAGTAACTGGAGCAAACCTGCAAAATAATAAGAGAGCAGTAAAAAGATATAGCAGTTAAGGTAATGCCGACAATAAGTGGAGGAAAACACCATAAAGTGAGAATGATATTAAGGAAATGTGATAGAAAAGGCTCAGGCTCAATCACATCCTGATGGGGCAGATGCAAGTATGAGCATCCGAACTTCAACAGAAGGGTTACATCACAGGAGCTACTACCGACCAATAGGAAGTGAGATCGTCACCGCCATCATAGCCAACAAACCTGAGAGAAGGAAACATCCAGTTGTTGATAGACAAGTGAGCTTTATAACCTGCAATCCTAATCAAGCTCATCTCGAGATTAACACCATCCCAATAGAATATATCGCGAAAAGAGTCGTGAAACCCTCCCCTTATAAATGACCTTGGGATAGTAGTGGTAAAGTAAAGCATTGTATTTCAGCAAAGGGTATGAAATACAAACATCCAAAATACACATCCAGTAATTGTATTTAGAGCAGGAATACGAATAGCAGGATTCAGGGGTGCCATATAAGTAATTCTGGTCATGAAACGAACGGATAAGAGAATTAGTAATCCAAAGAATATCATAATCACCGATGGGATCGTCAACCACAAGAAAGAAATAGGGAAGAGATATTCACCGGATGATGGCTTTTTCCAACCGAAAGATGAGAAGGCGATAACCAACATATTAAAGAAATGAAAGCTCAATTTAACCCAAAGAATCACGCGACAAAATGCGAAGGTAATATATGCAGCCAAATGTAACAACCAAAGTATAAACCCTTTAATGCACTTAGAGCAGCAATTCCCATATGAATATTCAGTTAGCAGGAATAGCAACCACAAGTTTCAAAAAAAAATGTTTAGATCTGCAGTTCCAAGCAGATTTGCAGCCATAAGCAAAAAAATGAAAGCCCAACTCAACCCAGCAATCATGCGAAGTGACAAAATGCAGCAAGGTAATATGTGCAGCAGCCAAATGTAACAACTAACCAAAGTATAAACCCAGCAAATGCACTTAGAGCTGCAATTCTCATATGAACATTCAGTTAGTAGGAACAGCAGCCACAAGTTTCCAGGAAAATCATTTAGATCTGCAGTTCCAAGCAGATTCAGTAGCCATAAGCAGAAAAATTTTCCAGATAATTCATATCAGAAATCGATCCAGATAAAAGGACAATATAAGCACCATAATCACCAAAGAAGAATTGCATCCACAAGCAAGAACCGATAACAATTACTCACCCAAAGGAAACTTTTCCAAATGTGGGATTAGAAAATAGCAAAACCAATGCATGATGTAAGTAAAACAATCCAAATCTTTCATGAAAAAAGGTCGCAAGGCCTAACGCAATGCATCCAGTAACAAACAACCCAAAAAATTATCCGAAAAATTGTTTAGAGTAGCATTTCCAAGCCAGATATGCCATACCGTAATCAGATCAAAATTAACCTGTGGGAACCATACAGATATTCCCTGCCGCCAGACGATAACATCAAACACAAACAGCTTTCCATAAATCGAGATATTCACAAAATAACAAGAGATCTTCCGAATGAAAAGAAGCAACAATGCTTAATGGGGACCGTATCCGAGATCCACAATAACATATACATAGGGTGCTTCAAAGATTCGTAAAAAATATGAAGACAAGATGCAAAGTCACAAAATGTCATGATCTAATGTAAGGCAAACCCGCCTTGTCGTTAACCAATCCTTGTAAGTGTTTAGGAATAGAATGGTTATTAAAATTAGTGGGCTCATTCAATCTAGTTCCTAAGTTAGCAAGGTAATCGATAAGCATTTCCTTCCCTCCATATATGAGTGATTTTGTAACAAAATTGATTGAGCGAATTTTAGTTTGCTTGATTAAATAATATAATTCCACATTGCCATTTTTTTGGATTGCAGGAGATCAATTAGTAGTAAGGCATCCACTTCAAGCCAGATATTAAGCCAACCTTTCTATAATGCAATGTTAAGAGCATTATACACTGCCATAAGTTCAACAAAAGGACTGAGTTAGTAATAATAGGATTAGCAAAGTCCATGAGAACATCACCCTTGAAATTTCTAAAGATGTCACCACAACCAGAAGCATTAGGGGATACAGCTCCATCGGTGTTAATTTTGATAACGTTATCATGTGGTTTGGCCTAATAAAGTATTTTGGCTTGATTAGAGGTGTTTGTATCATGGAAATGCAAACCCAATTTAGAGGCGACAAATTTACACCCTTTTAAGTGTTTATATTTAATAAGGTTGGCTTTAAATAGATCAATGGATTTTGAATTTAGTTTTGGCAATTATTTTGGAATGATTCATAGAAATATCGTTATGCTTAGCATCATTTCTAGCCATCCAAATGAACGAGAATAATGATCGCAGAACAATTTTAATATGACCTTTTATATTGTTTTCAAAATATATCTCGAGGAGTTGATAAATAGAAAGCGAGCTGTTATATTTGTCAATGGAGAAAAGATTATCGTACCAAATCCAAAGTTTAGATGCAATCGCTCCACTCATGAATTGGTGATTTACATTTTCAATATGGGAGCAACAATGACATTTTGATGGGAGATAAAAACCTTTACCCCACATCAAGGAATCAATAGGGACAAAGCTTTTTAAGATACGCCAAGTGAGTATGGAATATGAGGTGGGAATATTATTATGCCAAAGTCGAGCATACACTTTGGAATAATCCCGAGGTTCTTTGATAATAAGCCAAACATTTTTAAAACTGAATTCTCCATTGTGAGAGAGTTTAAAAAGAATCTGGTCTTTTTTATTGGATGTAATGTTTATGTTATTGAGTTTGTCTAAAAAGGATGAAGGGATATAATCAATGAGCTTGGAAAAGTTCCATTTATTATTATTCCAGAAAGATTTGACTTTGATGGTATCAATAGAACATGAGGAAATTAATTCATCAAAAGAGTTATTTCCAAGCCGTTATCTTGCAAGAAAGAGTTGCGAGTTAATGCCCCAAAAAATTAAAGATTCTGCCTTCCATTTGATATTACAAAGTCTTTTCCAAATAGGAGAAGCGTTAGTTTTATAAGAGCAGTTCAATGGGTGCTTAGATAGGCAATATTTGTTTGTCATGAAGTTAGCCCAAAGGCTATTGTTGCTTCTAAAATTCCACCAAAGTTTATAAGAGAATGCGTTGATGATGTCTTTGATAGATTTGCAGTCCAGACCACCTTCCTCAGAGATGCCACAGATTTTGTGCCAAGAGGACCAGTGTATTTTTGAGGAAGAGGTATTAGACCCCCAAAAAAATTTATTAATTAGCCTCTCAGTCCTATTAATACAAAAATTGGTTGGAATGATAGTTTGAATAAGATAAAGAGGCATCGAATTAAGGGTACTCTTAATTAGAGTTAACCTCCCTCCAAAGGATAGAAAATGATATTCCCAAGAGGAGATACGGTTGGATATTTTGTGGATTAAATCGTCAAAAAGGTAAGATCGTTTATGTCCTTTGAAAAGAGGAGTACCTAGATAATTGATCTAAGATGATGTTGATGAAAGTTAGTGATCCTCGTTATCGATTAATCCTATTATTGTTGATTTTATTAGCGGTTATGAAGCAACATTTATTTTGTTAAGGAGGAGACCGCTTTTGCCAAATTTTTTAAAGAATTTCATAATGGTTTTGACGTATGGTATAGAAGCATTGCAGAAAATGATAAAATCATCAGCAAAGCAAAGATGAGTAATGGGAAATCCACCTTGAGTTTTGTAAATCATACTTGGCTTATTATAAAAAGATCGCTCGTGCTCTGGATAAATAATCTACTATATAAAAAAGTAATGGCGATAATGGATCTCCTTGGCGTAAGGTTTAGAAGTGAAGAAACCCCGATTCTCCATTAACGATAACCAGAACCAAACATTAGTGATACAATTTTAATGATGAATAAATTCATTTGAGAATCCAAAAGTTGGAGTATAGAAACCAGGAATTCCCAAGAGAGATTGTCAAAGGCTTTAGAAATGTCGTTTGAAAGCAATGTTACCTCTAATAGGAACATCAATATCATGAATCATTTCTTGTGCTAAAAGGATATTATCGCTATGGTTCTCCCTTTAATGAAACCAGATTTGGGAGATAATAACAACGAGGGTTGATACGGTTGGCGATTATTTTGGATATTAGCTTGTTAAAAAAGGTGCATAGACTAATCGGTCTAAAGTCATTCCATGTTTTCGGATGGTTGTTTTTAGGGATAAGTATTATGGAGGTGCTAGAAAAGAATCTAGGAAGGGGGTTGCCATTGAAAAAGTCAATAACGGCTTCAATTAAATCAGACTTAATAATGGACCAACACTGTTGGAAGAATATAGTAGTGTAACCATCCGGGCCAGCAATCGAATCTGAATTCATGCTTTGGAGAACATTACTAATTTCAAAATCCGTCGGACACCTACAAAGAGAGATGTTTTGATCAGAAGTAATTTTTGAGGGAATCAGATGAGGGTTAGCAATAGGTTCCATGTTAATGTTGTTGTTTAACAAATTTTGGAAATGATGGATAATCGAGTCTTTAATATCATTTTTGTCCGATATCCAATTATCATTATTGTTTTTAATTTTCTTAATCGAGTTTATAACTTTTCTTTTGTTGAAAAGTGCATGGAAATATTTTGTGTTTCTGTCACGCATTATAATAGTAGCAGCCTTTTTTGCCCAATAAGTTTCCTCCATGTTTTGATATTTAATCAAGTTATCTCTAGCTTCGTTGAGTTCATCATTTTATTAGGTCAAACAGCTTCTTCAAGAGAGCAAACAAGATCTTCCATAGTTTTAAGATTTGCAAACTGCTTTTAAAATGATGTTTATTCCACCGGTTTAGAGTTTGTTTTAATCTTTTAAGTTTAAGCCAAAAATAGATCATGCCTTTAATGGAGTTATCAGGGTGAATAGGGGCCGTCTAGTTAGTCGAAACAACAGACATAAAGTCATTATGTTGCAACCACATATTTTGGAAACGAAAGGGGACTGGTGCGGGTATTGAAGTAGGGGGTGTTTTCACAGTGATCAGAAGAGGAGCGTGATCAGACAATGTTCTACTTAAGTGTTCTACTGAGGTATTAGGCCATTGATCAATCCAAAGGTGGTTAACAAGGATACGATCAAGACGTTGCCAAAGTCTAGAATTGTTCCACGTGTAGTTGGAACCTGAGAACCCTATATCGGTAAGGTTACAGTCCAGAATCATATTAGTGAAATCTTCCATAGAATTAATACCCTCCCTTTCTTTCAGAAGTAGAGAGGATGGTGTTGAAATCTCTGCCAACCATCCAGGGTTGAGTGACAGAGGAAGCTAAAGATCTTAAGTTATTCCATAGAATGTTCTTCTATTACAAGATGCATAAATAAAAGAGCACATCACGGTGAAAACACCCACAGAAATCTGAGCATTAATCAATTGTTGTTGGTTGTCAAGGATATTGATGCTGATAGAATTATTCCAAAACAACCAAATTTTGTTATTAATGTTGTGAGAAAAATTAGGGAAACCTAATGTTCTAGCGGTAGCCGCTATCTTAGAAGAGTGGATAAGTGGTTCAGTGATAGTAAGGAGAGATATATTATGAATGCGACAGAGGCTTCTAACGCGATTGCGAACTAGAGTAGTCCCAATACCATGAATGTTCCAAATGATGAAATTAATCATAATTGTTGGAATGGAAAAATTGATTGGATGAGAATGAGGAGAAAGGAAATTATTGTTGGTGTAGGGTTGATGAAGATCTTGTGATTCTGGTTGCATTTTTAGAGTTATTTTTGGATTTGAATGATTTTTTTTGTTTATAACAGTTTGAAAGGGTCTGTCGGTGTCCAAGGTATCTCCGTCTGAAAAAGAGTAGTTAGTGTAATCCAAAGTTTCATTATTAAGCAAAGGAATCGTGATGGTAATTTCCCCTTCTTCCATATCAGAGAATGACTGATTAGTTATGCTATCATTTTGGCCATTCAAAGTGTTAGGGGATGTAGGAATAGTTTCATCTTCTTTTTCTAGATTAATGGTTTGTTTTATTTTATTTTGTTGCTGATCCAAACTAAGATTTACAGTCGAGGTGATGTTCCCAAGCCTAATTTCATCAGAATTTCTTTGTTTTGGGTCATTAGTTGTAAGGGCCTGCTTGTTACCAATGGGAATAGTAGTAGGCATATTTTCTAAGTTCCCAAAACCAACTGTGTCATCAATGTCATTGTTCAACACCTAATTAGCCTCCTTTTGCAATTCAGCCGTTCTAGGTAAAGAGTGATTTTGTGGAGGATGATTATGTTGGTTAGCTTTTGGCACATATGTCATTTTAGTTGGTTGTTCCTTAGTCACCGAAATAGTAGGAATAGGAAGATTGTTTTTTTTGAGATGTGGATGTAAGATAAAACAATCTGTGTGTTCATGTCCATGAATTTTGCAGTGTGTACAGAAAGAGGGAAAGTTTTCAAATTCAACCTTTTGATTATAACCCATTTTTCATCCAATCTAGATTTCTTTTGGATGTTTTTAGTTATATCAACTTCAACAAGTATCCGAAGAGGCGGATCTTACTGGCCGTAGCTTGATCAATTTGAAGAGGTTGTCCAAAGATAGCCCCCACAGCAAATAAAACTTGATGCGTAACAAAGTGTATGCGCATATTAGGCAAAGCGAGCCAAATAGGAACAATTGGTGATTCCTCTTTAATATCAAAACTAGGTGTCCACTTAAGAAGTCGCATTTGGCAGTTAAAAATGAAATAAGAACGACGTAAAAAACTCTTGAATAATCCAAATCATTTGATAATTGAATTAGCACATGCCTCGGATCGATCAATCCCACGTAAAAGTGCCCGTGAGCTTACTATGAAAAAGAGCGATATTTTCTAAATTGGCGTTTCAAGTTGAATTTACCCACCAACGAGAATTCAAATGGCTTAGCAAGAATTTCCACATCGAACAACACATTATTGCGTGCATACCACGTAAATCAGACATTAGTTTAACCGGGCGTAGGGGAACGGATTAACCTGAGAGAGCATCCTTGAAAGATTTAACAGAAGTCGTAGGTAAGGATACTGGATCGAGCATACCGGGGTGCGTTTTGTCCAGAGCAAGCGTGGAAAAAGCCATTTTCGCCATCCGAAGAGAGGCGGTTTACATTACCAACTAGAGCAGGGAGAGATCGATGCCAAATCGCAGAAGAACAACGATTGATTGCAGTCGGAAGCAAGGAAAACACGGGAGCCGCCAGGAACGCGCTAGGTTTAGGAGCGCGTCGCCGCAACTTCAATTGTATGACACATTAGCTCTTCCATGGATTCATGAACGCTTCCGATTAAATTTTCTTTATGATTTGACATGAGATCTGAACTAGATAAATTTATTTTTTTTATCTTTATATGTTTCCAACAAGTAGTATCAGAGTAGTTATCATGTTGAATCGTTGAGAAATGATTTTTCTTCATCTTTTGTATTGATTATTTAAAAATTTTAGATCAAAGTACATGATTCAAAATTTTCATGCAAATAATTTGGTCATTTGCATGAAGTATCGATATTTTTTAGATGGCTTTTCTATTATTGATTTTGAGTAAAATAATATAGCTAAATTTGCTTTATACTTTGATCAGCTTTTAATTTTATGTGATCGACATATTTATTCTTGTCATTGTGATCTTAATATAAAAAAAGGTATATAAAGTGTTTATAATATGAAACGATATTTCATATTTAAAAAAAAAAAATGAAACGTTTTTCTGACCACCGTTTATAATATGAACCGATATTTCAGATTTAAAGAAAAAAGGAAAAAAAAGAATATGAAACATTTTTCTGCTGTATATATATAAATATATATCTTAGTATAAATGTTATAATTATTTCATTTAATTGGTTTCATCCATTTCCTTAGGGGTATATATATAAATATATATAAATTAGTATAAATGTTATTTTTATTCCATTTAATTCAATTTCATCCGCTTTCTCCTTACTACTTTGCAGTTACTTATTACATTTATTTATTTTTAACATTTTATATTATAATTTATATATGAAATTATTTGCTATAGCATTATTTATAATGTTTCATATTCATTTCAAATTTTAAATTCATCTTTGTTAATCTGAAATATTTTACATTTAATTACTTTATACAATTAATTCACGTTATAAACTTTTTATATTCATTCATGTTTATAACATTTCATATTCATTTCAGATTTTAAATCTATCTTTGTTAATCTGAAATATTTTACATTTAATTGCTTTCTTAAATTAATTTTAAAAGGAATATTTATTAAGTAAATGTAATAATTACACTTATTGTTTAATATTTCTAAAGGTTTTCTATTTCAAAATTTTTTTATAATATTAAATATTTATGTATAAATATTCTAATTTAAATTTTATAGATATTTATTGCTTTGGCATTCGGTAAATAATTCATAATTCACTAATACATAATGGATTAGATTTCTATTGTGAAATCTAGAATGCTCATTTGTTTTATTAATTATGACATTATGCATTCTTTTCTTTTCCTCTAATACACATAGTATCTAACATATGTTTGCTATTTTGACTTTAAGTTAGCTAATATTTATATTGTTATTATTTTTAAATATTTCAAGTTCGTATCAATTGAAGTAATTGTTGGAATAATATAGTTGATATTTGTTATTTCAAAATTAATTTAAATTGAAATATTATGTCACCAAAGTGACCTCTATTATATCATTTTTTTAATTTTTGAAATATATGAATATTACATATGAATTATATTTTAATCTATCTAAAAAAATAATCGCCCAAAGGAAGATTATTTTTTGGCCGATTTTGAAAGAAAAATATGTGATGAATTTATATTAATCATGCATACAATATGTTGATCCAAAGATAGGCATATTGTTGGTAAAATTTATTATCATATTTGTTGACTATAATTTTAGAGTACCATTTACAAATTATTGTTTATGTCCAAAGACTAAATTGCAATGTTGTGTTAGGTATTTCATTTGTGCATATTTTATTAAATATTTTATTTCAAGCATATATTTTGTTTACATTATATATGCACAAGAAAATGACAATGTTGTTAACTGTGAGTATTATTTTTGTTCTTTTCAATTAATGTTTCTTCCATATCTATCAATTTGAATAACATTAAAGTGCTCAACGGCACTAACTTTAAGAAATGGAAAGAGCATATGATCATTGTTCTTGAGTGTATGGATCTTGACTATGCGATTCGGACTGAACGTCCTCCTGCCCTTATTGCAGAAAGTAGTATTGAATAAAGGGCTAACTTTGAAAAGTGGGAGCGTTCTAACCGCGTGAGTCTTATGATCACGGAGCATTCCATTTCAGAAACTATAAGAGGTGCAATGCTTGAAGAGGAATGTGCTAAAAAATTTTTAAGCCAAATAGCAGACCGTTTCATTAGTTCTCAAAAGGTCGAAGTGAGTACTATTCTTAGTAAACTCGTTTCAATGCGGTATAAAGACAATGGAAATATAAGGGAGTACATTATGGAGATGTCTAATTTTTTCACTAGACTGAGAGCACTAAAATTATAGATATCTGATGACATTTTTGTACACTTAATTTTGATCACTTTTTCTGCACAAGTTAATCCTTTTAAGATAAGTTATAATACTCAAAAGGAAAAATGAACTCTTAATGAGCTCATTGCTCAATATGTGCAAGAGGAAGAGAGATTGGAACATGAGAAAATAGAAATTGCTCACTCTCGTGCGGCAATTATAGGTATTGATCCCCTCGGCAACTCTGGCCCAAATCCTTCAATGGCTTCTAAATCTTTCAAGGATGTGCTTGCGGGTAAGGCAAAGAATCCCGATGAGTCTTTCAAATTTGTTTCTACGTCCTTCCGGGGTGTACCCGCGATCATGTGTTCGGATTCAATGGTTGAAAAGCATGATAAACCTTTTGAATTTGCTTTGGTTGGTAAATTTGCTCTGCGATGTCCTTCTATGGAAAATATCCGAGCCTTTCTTCATAATCTGAAATTATCAGGAGTATTTTCGATGGGTCTGATTGATTCACAGCATGTATTGATTCAACTGTCTAATGATTTGGATTATTCCAGTGTTTTTGCAAGACGATCATATTTTTATTTTAGTTGCCATATGCGGTTATTGAAATGGACTCCTTTTTTCGACATTAAGGAGGAATCTCCAATCATTCCAGTTTGGCTGTCTATTCCTAACCTTCGTGTGCATTTCTTTAATCCCGAGTTTCTCTATGTTGTGGTTGGTCTGTTCGATCGGCCCCTCCAGTTGGATCAAGCAAACGCCGCCGACACACTTGTGGAATTGGATATAACTAAAAAATATCCTAAGAAAATGGTTAGGAGAAAAATTTGGCTATTTATAAAAAGTAGAGTTTGAAAACTTTCCTGTATTTTGATTCCATTGTAAAATTTATGTGCATGGATTTGCTGATTGTTTTGTAGCTCATCCGCATTTAAAGAAAAATCATGTGCTATCCAAAGCTGCTCCATCCATTAAGGCCACTTTGAATGAACCACAAAATGATATGACTACTAATGCAACCGCCCCAATACTTGATAGAAATGATCCCCCGGTTCAAAGCCACCAACCCGAATCTAAGATGGATACGGTTGAGCATTTACCAGTTGGCTCACTTCCTATTAAGCAACAGGCTCCTCATGTTGGAATCCATTCTCAAAATAACAATATTGACATTAATGCCTCTAATAGCAGCTCTGGCTCCCCCTAGTTGCTGATTCCCTCATTAATGCGTATATCCCTACTTCTGTATCTCCATTAGCTAAAGGTCAAATGAATACTATTGTAGGAATGGAGGATTTGCAGTATTTAGAGATAACTTCTACTCTTGATTTAGGTATTTGTGTTTTGCCTAATTCTAATCCCTCTTGTGCTTCCTCTTCTAACCCTGATCTAAATCCAAAACCTAAGTTACATCAGTCATCAACACTGAATTGGAAGAAGGAGAAATGACTTTTAACCTCCAGGCTTCACTTGGCAATAAACACTTAACTGAACACTCACTATTTGATGGTGAGGTTGTAGGTATGGCCAATGACTTCCATACATTTATAAAAAAGAGAAACAAACCATCTAAATCTAAATTTCCTAACTTTGCCAGAGTAACTAGATCTGGCTCCTCTCACCCAAAGTAAATGGTCTTTTCTTGATCCGGAATGCTAGAGGGATAGGTTCCCTCTATTCGTAATAATAGAACATAGTTCGCACCCATAACATTTCTTTCGCAATCTTGGAACCCTTTATCCTTCCTTCTAGCATTTAATCTGTTGCTAGAATGATCGACTTTGATAGTTTTTTCTCTAACTCAAGTAACAAAATTTGGATCTTTTGGAAAAATCCTTTTGTTCTTCATATTATCTAGGATCTTCACCTAGTAGAGAATGTTAAAATCACTTTTGGCAATTGGTGATATTTTGGATCTTTTGTTTATGCTTCTTGTAATAGGTATGGTAGAAGGACCCTGTAGGAAGATCTGGTTAATTTCCCATCCTAGGTTAATGCTCCCTGGTTCGTGGGTGGGGATTTTAACACTATATCTTCCTCTTCTAACGAGTTGGTGGAAATACTCTAACCTATTCTCCATGGAGGACTTTAATAATATGATTACGGATTGTCACGCTAATGATCTAGGTTTTATAGGCTCAATTCACCACGGAATAATCATAGACTTTGGCAAAGACTAGATAGGATTCTGTTTAATGATCTATGAAACAATTCCTTCGATTTCTGAACACCTCGAGAACCTTATCCATCATTCCCTTTGCTAATCTCTATTAAGGTTAGCACGGAATCCCTTATTCCTTTTTTTTCAAAATATGTGGCTTATGGATGATAGATTTTGAGGTGGTTGCTACTAATTAGGGAGATCCTCTTTATCCTGATGATTCTATTATTGGGATGAAGAGATTATGGCTTAAATTAAAAAGGCTTAAATAATTCCCTAAATGGTTGAACAAAAACTGCTTCAAAAATATATAGAACAAGAAGTCATGGCTTTAGAAGAAGCTGCTATTCGTGATACCTCCAAAAATATCTTATTAAACCAAGCCAAAGATAGGTTAACTTTCTATCAAGACATAGAGGAACCCTACTGGAGGCAAAAGGATTCCATAAAAAAGATATCGGGGGGAGATAGGAATACCAAATATTTTCATGTTATGTTCAAAAGAAAAGGCCCTCAATCACAACAAGAAAATCAAAAATAATGATAAGGAATTTTCTGATTCGGGTGTATCTTTCTTCACTAATCTCCTTAATAATAATGTCTCCTATGATGAATTAGCATGGCCTGAGGTTATCCCTAAGATCATTATTGAAGAAGATAACAAAATGCTTACCTCTCTACCCTCTGAATTTGAAATTGCATCAACTTTACAGATTAAGAAAACAGATTCTGTGGCAAGCCTTGATGGTTTTACGACCTTATTTTTTCAAAAGTGTTGTAATATTATCAAAGAAGATGTGGTTAAAGCTGTTTTGGATTTTTTTAATGGAAATATCCTCCCCAAATAATTTTCTAGTACTTCCATTGTTCTAATTTCTAAAATCGATAATCCAGAACTTTAGAACCAATTTAGACCTATAAGCTTATGTACTCTTTTTAATAAGCTCATATCTAAGATCCTAGCCAAAAGACTAGGTAATTTACTTCCTAAAATCATCTCCCCCAATAAAACGAGTTTTGTCAAAGGTAGATCCATCTCTGATAATGTGTTGTTAGCTCATGAAATTATCCATGATTTAAATACTAAGGCTCAGTGTGGGAATCTAGTTTTTAAGCTAGACATTTCCAAAGCTTACGATAATATTGGCTGGACTTTCCTTTATAAAATTCTTACTCTTTTTGGATTTTCCAATTCTTTTATTACATTAATCAAGAATGGTATTGAGAACTCTGGATTCTCTTTACTTATTAATGGCAAGGTTCATGGCTTCTTTTATTCCTCCCATGGGACCCCCTTTCTCCATTTTCATTATCGTGATGGAATATCTCACTCGAAGTCTTGAACTGTTATTTTGTAAAATGCCTAACATGTTCTACAAGACTAGGGTGGTTTTCTATCTCTCTCACCTCGCTTTGGAGATGATTTCATTAGTTTCAATGGATCTGATACATTAAGAAACTGTGTAAGTTCTTTATTCAGTTTGGTAGGGAAAGTGGCTTAAAAATTAACCCTAACAAAAGTGGTTTTATTGCTAGTAAATCGATTCCTCCTCCTAGGATCAATACTATTAAGAGTATTACGAGGTTTTCCCATCTTATTCTCCCTATTAAGTATGTGGGTACTGCTTTATATCATGGTGCTAAAAGATCTTTCCTTTTTGATGAGGTGATTCAAAAAATTTATAAGAAATTTTCTTTCTCAGAATTCCATCTTCTATCTTTTGGAGACTTGTTCGATTAAAGCATTCTCGCTCCTTACCTTTTATCTACTTTTCACTATTGTCCCTACCACCTCTATCATTAAAAGATTAACCGTCTTATCAACAAATTCTTTTGGGGTTCTACCCAACATCCAAAAAAGACTCATAGCTTTACACAGTTGTGGTCCTTTGAATGAAGGTGGTTTAGGTTATAAAACTTTAGAAGATTCCATTAAATACTTTTCTTACAAAATGTGGTGAAATCTTAGAAGCAATCAGAGCTACTGGTCGAAATTCATCCTCGCCAAATATTGTAAGGGTAATCACCCCCTCATTTGTTCTTTCAAAACAGGGGATTCCCCGATGTGGAGAAGACTCTGCAATATCAAGTGGGCTACTGAAGAGATTATCTCCTAGGGTGTGAATTCTAGTTCATCCTTCTTCTGGCAAGATAATTGGCTTTGTGTGGGTTCTATTGACTCATTATTTGATACTCACTCTATTGACATGCTCAAGGTTCACCATTTCATTACTCAGAATTCTTGGGATATAGCTCATTTAGGTTCATATGTACCCAATGTGATCGTTAACAAAATCCTCAATATTAATCCAACATCCAACAGAGCTGATCAAATCTTGTTTAACAATTCCTCCTCTGGAGATTTTGTTTTTAAGGATGTGTGGCATTCTATTAGATTTAAAAGTCAAGATTCTTTAGTTTTTTCTATGATCTGGAGTAATTCTATCCCTTCCTTATTTTCAGTTCTTTCTTGGCGTATCCTTAAACACTACATTCTTGTGGATGCCATTCTCCTAAAAAAAGGTTTTCATCTTCCATCCAAATGTCAATGTTGCTTCCATATTGAAACTGTGGATCATGTCTTCGTTAATGGCCCTATTGCTGCTAAAGTCTGGCACTGGTATGATAGTATGTTTAATACTTTTCTATTTGATGGATCCCTTTCTATATTGCGCCTTTCAAATAATTTTCTATCCTCTTCCTCGAAAGGACATATCAAATGTGTTCTGGCTATTACTTTACTATGGTATATCTAGTGGGAAAGAAATGATGCTAAACATAGTGATATTCCTATGAACTTTCACCATGTTATTGCTAGAACCAAATGTAAAATTACCTCCCTTTACAAAGCTAACTTTCTTCCTCCTTCTAGCTTCAAAGGTGTCAAGCATCTGGCCCCTTGTTTTGGGATTTCCCTCTCGTCTTCTGAGGTTGATTTTATTTGTAAGACTATTTATTGGATAAAGCCCAATTATCATGTCATTAAGGTTAATACTAATGAATCTGTTGCTAATGGGCTTTATGGTTGTGCGTATTTTAAGATACTTTAAAGATAAGATGATTGCATTTGCTATTCATTTAAGACCCTGTTTTGTTCTTTTTGCTGAACTTTATGGTTTGCATTATGGTATATCGTTATGTATTCATAAAGGATTTAAAAAATATGGTTTGAAATTGATGTTCTCCTCCTTTTGAATTTATTAAAGTCAGGAGCTCATGGCAATTCTAAAGTTTACTATTTTCTTAACCACACGAGGAGGCTTCTTGCTTCTCTTGATTATCATATTTCTCATATTTATCGGGAAGGAAATTTGTGTGCTGATTTTCTTGCTAATTGGGGTGCAAAATCCTCTATGGTGAATATATTCTCTTATGATAATATCCCTCCCTTATTACGGGGGCTTGTGAATTTAGATAAAAGTGGTTTTCCTTATGTTAGGAACATGTAAACTTTTAATTTTGTTTTTTTTTCAATCTATTGGTTGGATGAGGTCTTTCCTCCCCTTTTAGGAGTGTATGAAACTTGTTTTCGATCAGAAAATCAATGTTTCTTGGGTGCTATAACCTGCTTATTGGATTGAAGTTTTTTTCATGGAATATGATGATATGGTGTATCATTTTCTATTTATTGTGGGCTTATTGAATATTCCTAAGCAAATGTTAGGGCTATTTTCCAAGGCTGATTTTGCCTTTATACCTAACTGCTGTAATGTTTATCTTGCTATTTATTTGAATAGTCTACACACCCCTTTAGCAAGAGTTTCTTCTTTCATTATCTGGGAATGGTTCCCTTTTTTCTTTGTCGGATGTGAGCTGCTTGTTGTTTCGGCATTCCAGTTTTTACTAAGCCTATATGGAGTTCGGTCTGTCCGTCCTTGGAGTTGTGTATGCTTTTCTTTTGGTTTGGTGTATTGCGGCTGCCTGCAGGTTGGATTAGTAATTTTTCTATTTTTCAGCACCCCTGTTGTGGGTGTGTTAGATCTATTATCATGCCTTCTTGGAGTTATTATATGGATATATCCACTTACTTTGTTAAACTATTTTCATCTTGATCTATTTATATATCGTAGTATTTATTCAAGCTTCTTTGGAACTGGAGGTTATTTCCTATCTTGCTAAGCTTGCTACATTTTAATTGTATTATGGAACTTGGGTGGATTGGTGTGGATTGTTTATTTGATAGCTGTTAGCACTATATGGGCTCTACTGTTGATATAGGAATGTGGATTTCGTTTCTTTCATTGAAACTTTGTGGATTTTTTTTCATTGGTTATACAATTTCGTTGGGCTACATAATTTCCCTATGGATAGACTGTTTCCACATGTTTGTTTTCTTTGATGGGTGGCGGATTAGTTCTCTTCTTTGGTTGGTAGTAGCATGTGTGTTGCATCCCTTCTTATTACTGGATGCACATGTATGTGGCTGCCCCAAGTTGGTGTGAAGTTTTGGAGCTCCTCTAAAATTCTATTTCTTTCCAACTTTATGTTTATTACTTAGACTTAACTCCTTCTATTTTATTGGTGCTAACTGTTCATCTAGTTGTTTGTAGAGTCTTTTTCTTTCATGCGTGTATCAAGCGTGCTTTTCCTTTGACGTAACTCTTCTTCTCATCATCTACTCTATGCGCTTGCTCCTTTGTGTCTTTTACTCTATATTTTTGGGTATTGCCTTTTTTTTTGCTGTGTGGGTTGTACTTAGACAGTGGATTTACTCTTTAGGATGATTGTAGCTCTTTGAGCTAGACTCTGAGTTTATCCCCTCTTAAGGATCTTGTAACCTTTTTCTCGTGAGCAATAAAATTCCCCTATATGGGGTTCCGCAAAAAAATATACAAGAAAAAAAAAAAACATAAAAAACATAAAAAAGTATAATATCACTAATTTACACCTTATTATATGATGATCAACTCATTGCATGTACGAATCATATCTATAATCCTTAATGGTTCTTGAAAATTTTAAGCAAAAAAGATCCTACGACAATCTATCTTTTATTTTTATTTTTATGTTATTTTTTAAAATATATTTCTTAAGAAATTATTAGAGTGTTTTTTTATGTTTATTTATTTTTTATTTTAAAAAACAAATAACATTATTTTTAAAAATGCTCAAAACATCTAAAAGATGCTTTGAGTATTTTTTTTTTAAATAATAAGTACAATTAAATTTGTTTTATTTTTAAGTAAAATAAAATAAAATAAAATAAGAACACAAAAATATAAAATAAAAAACAAAAGTGATCCCCAACGGTCCCTAAGGGCAGTTTGGGATCATTTTCTATTTTTTATTTTTTGTTTTTGTTTCCAATTTTTTGTTTTTATTTCTAATTTTTTTTTATGTGAAAATAAAAACTTGTTTGATATTTTTATGATTTTTTATTTAAAAAAATATTTAGTTATTATTTTTAAAATTTTTAATGGAAAAAATAAAATAATGAAATTAATTATTACTCTCACGGGTTGCTTCTGACCACTTTGTATTTTTTATTTTTTAAATTTTAAAATAAAATAAAAATATGTTTGATATTTTCTTATTTTAACATAAAGCAAAAAAAATGTTTGAGGACACAAATGACGATAATGGATGTTAACCTACATATATGTTATATTGCTTAAATCGAATCAAATTGAATGAAATCGATGATCGATGAAAGTAATGTGCACAAATTAATTTGAGTTATAGAAACAACCAATAATACTGCTCAAAAAAAGAATCACTTAGAAAAATTCAAAATTTAAAAATCTAACAAACAAGAATTTGCATAGTTCATTCAATTGCATACATAAAAACCGACAAGTTACAAATGTGACATCTTGAGATTTGAGCAAAATTATTTTGATCATCGCGATACTACTTAAAAAATATCTTATTGCATGATAAACTACATTGATACATTTGAATCGTTAAAATACAAAACAAAGACACATATTTGTAGGTGTTGATGCATACACATGAAATGTAAAATATCTAAATGCATATTTATATTTTATGAGAAAGATAAAATTTATGAAAATATATAAATATATTTTAAATAATAATTATTGATAAAATAAGTTAAATTAGTAAAATTAATCTATTATTATATATTCAGATAAATTTTGTGAGATTAAATTAATTAAAATTAATAATATTATATAATATAATTTTAAAAAAATAAAAAAAATCAAATTCAAATCTTTAAAATTTGAAAAGTATGACCGGTGTTTTAAAAATAAAGAAAAATAGGTTTTACATTTTTTTAGTATTTTGAAAATAAAAAATAAATTTATTTAAAAATAGAAAAATAAAAATAATAAAATAGATAAACAAACATATTTTTACTTATTTTTCTATTTTTTAAAATAAAATAAAAATAGAAAACAAAAAATTGATTCCATTGGGGCCTAAGTTTTGAATTTAGCTTTTGCATCCTTTCTACTTTTACATTTGTATACTCATTACATTGTTGTCCTTTATCAAATTTACCTTCCTAATCTTCACATTCTATCAATATTTTAATCCCTTAATAGACAATATGTTCACCATAAGAGGAGCATATAATGGACTTTGCGTTCTTTGCTTAGGAAGGTTCTGGCCTCCCTAATATCCCTAGTTTTCCACTCAATGGACTTAGCAAAAATGAGAAGCAATGTCACTGCTGAGTTTGTCAAGGAAAAATGTATCATTGTATTCAGTTTTCTCAAATCAACTCTCGATGTCGCCGCTGAATGTGCTGATATTAATGGTATGATCATTGTTAGTATCATTATTAAAATTGTCAGAATACATCATGCATATGGATTGTCGCTTATTTGGTGTTGGAGTATATGAAGATCATAGAATAGTTCATTATATTAAACAATTATGAAGCACGACTATGCACTCGGTAGTACTCCACATGCACATAAAGTTTCATATACTTTATTCTTACTTTTCTTAAATTTGCACTTGTAGAAGGAAGTTCCTTGCATGATGATTGTCCAAACTAAACGATGGAACATAGTTGAAAGCATGTGGTGTTTCATTAAGTTACTTCTACTCGTCATTTTTTTGAGCTACTCCTACACAGACTAGGAGAAGGAATCATGCTAAGCCTCTTGGCAACATTGCTCTCTCCTTTAGTAAATGATATTCCTCCTCTAACAATTATTCTAAATTAATTATATAAATTAATATCTCACATTCATTTTTTTTAAAAATATAGAAGTGGCTTATAACTAAGTTTATTGAAATCTACATCAATAAAATAAGACCTATGGAGAAGTATAGAATAGTTCCAGACCATAGCCTCTTTCAAGCAATGAGTTCATCCTTAGTTGTTTAATTGCCTGAAAAATTTTATGACATGCTGAAAATTAAGAGAATTGTTCTAAAATATTCAAAAAGCTTTGAGTTTTGTAGGGATGGTATAATATTGGAAGGTGAAGCTGCACCGTTAAAGGCTGATATAGTCATATTTGGTATTGGCTTCAAGTGTGATGAGAAAATTTGAAATGTCTTTAAATCATTTTCATTTCAAAATATTGTGACGGGCCACCTAGACAATATTTTTCCACTTAATAGTTATACTTCACATTGATTAATTAGATATTCATATATAACTTAAAATATTATTATAATAAGTGCATAAATTTATCAAAAAAGCTTATTTGTGTTTGACTAGATAATTAGCTTAAGTTGAACTAGTTTTATAATTTAATATATTTAATTTAATGAGTGAAGCATGGCCTTGTTGATCCTATTTGGTTTGATAATAGTTTGATTATGTTCCTATATATATGTAATTTGCATGTTTGAATGTGCACTTATACATATTTATGTATTCACATACTTTATAATCTTGTATATTATAGGTTTTCATATTCATATATTTATACTAGTGTGTGCATACATGTGATAGACAATATAAAGATTTAATAACTTAGATTTGACTTACCAATAAATTTTATGTTTATCAACCATCTATGTTCAACTTAATAAGTTAATGAGGCAAACATGAACATAAAATTTAGCTTTCTTACACTCCTATGGTGGATGAGTAAATAGGCTTATTCAATAACATTGAAAAAATATGTCAAAAAAATTATTTTATAGTACTTGTCAAAGAAGAGATGAAGCAATAATCAATTAAATTTACTTCCATTTCCTAAGCTCTTCTTAAGAAAATTTTAAAACCTTCTTAAGCAATTTTTTAAGAAGAATCATCAACTTTTTTTTAGTATAAGCTTGAAATGCTCTCGGAAGCCATGTATAGATGTACAAATCCCCTACATGCAATGCTATAGTACTTGAAAATATTTAACTATAATTTTATTTTCTAATATATGAAGTAATATTTAAATCAAATATTACAACATATTGACTTAGCATACCTATATATCTTGTTTAATTATTTTAAAAATTATAATTAAAATACCCTTTTAGTTTACTTTTAGTATTATTATTATTATTATTATTATTATTATTATTATTATTATTATATTATTATTATTATTATTATTATTTTTTTATTTTTTGGGTTGTAAGAATGCTAGTGTGAGTAAAATTTTAAACATTTAAGTAAAAAAATGTTATATTTCGATAGATAAATTACCATTAGAATTTTGACAAATTTTCTCACGTAAAAAATGAAAAGCTATTTTTTTGGCCACCAAACTAATTAGGGAATGAGATTTTAAGTGGTGGTAGGTTCTTTTGATAATTAATTTAGAGCTAATTAGTGTTAAGTGAGATATGTTTAACCTATTGAAATTTATTTGAGGTCTTATGTTTAATCAAGATGGCCAATTTGACTTTTGATCTTATAGAGTTAAATAGGTCTATTTTAAGTTAAATTAGTTCAAAAAGTCTAATAAAGCTTCACCAAGATATTATTTGTCTATATTAGTCATTGATAAGTAATAATGACCTATTAATATGGTAGGCCATGATTATTTTTGAACATAATTATTAATGACCTATTTAGCCTAGGGGATCTTAGTTTAATCTAATTATTAATTATGATTAGAAAATAAGTTTGATGGTTTAATCCTTTAACATAGGTTTCACAAATTGATTTGATTCATTGACTCAAAATAACCAATTAAATTTGGCGTAATTTTGACTAGGTTGATGTGAGGATAACCCAACCTATTAATATGGTAGGCCATGATTATTTTTGAACATAATTATTAATGACCTATTTAGCCTAGGGGATCTTAGTTTAATCTAATTATTAATTATGGTTAGAACATAAGAAGTTTGATGGTTTAATCCTTTAACATAGGTTTCACGAAGTGATTTTATTTATTGGGTCAAAATAACTAATTAAATTTGGGGGTAATTTTGACTAGGTTGATGAGAGGTTAAATCTAACCCTGTAAGTTAGACTCTAGAGATCTATTAATCAATTAAAATATTTAGACAAATATTTTAACTAATGAAGTAAGAAATTGAATGCTTATACCATAATCTGAGTCCACTTAAACTAATTAGAATTGTTAGGTATACCCAAAGGCTAGCTAAGGTTGAACTTATCAATATGAATTAAATTTGATTTGAATATAAATTGTTAAAAATCTCTTTAAATGAGTTTAAATCACATTTAAATCCTATGGTCATTTTAGGTCCAAATTCTAGTCAACTTAAGTTTAGGGGTTGAATAGGATTTTTAGATAAGCTACAATAGAGTTAAATTTATGAATTAATTAAGAATTTGAATTAAACAAAAATTTGGAAAGGAGAAATAGCTTGGATCATCTCTAGAAAGAGCTAGAAGATTAACCAAAGGATATTAATTTGGTTATGTACTAATTTAGTTAAGTTTTAATGATTATGAGAAACTTAATCCCAACTTAAACAATAATTTGAACTTGTCTCACCCAAGCATCAATATTTATTAGAATTTTGACATTCTTTATGTTAACAACTACACATGCATATTCAAATTGGCATATTATATGATTCTTCATCATGGCGATGTTTTAAATATTCCATGTAAGGTTTTGATGTATATGCATTGATGAAATATAATAGAATACCTTATATGGGACATACCTTAGGCATAAATGTTTGAAGCTCTTATATAAATCATTAGTCAATTTAGAAAGTATATAGAAATGCATTGCCTATCAAGTAATTTTTTCCTCTAACATCATACATGCAAAGCCTAATCCATTATTTTTTATATTTAGACTGATTCTACTATTAATATTGTTCAATATTAATCACTTTTAGTGCAAAATAAATTAACATTATCACAAATAAGAAATAACAATTTTACATTCATAATACATACATCTAATTTGGTGATTATATATGAATTCCAAACACTTAATGCCATGGATGAACTCTAAAGATAATCATTAGGTTTCCAAAGGCACATCCATTGACAAGACCTTGACATAAATTCTATAAAAAAATAATAAAATTAAAATTTTGTGAAAAATGATTATATATATATAGACACTAAATTTTTTAAAGATAAACAAGGATATTTTTATAACTAAGAATAAAAATACAAAAAGTAGAAAACTTTAGTTCTAAAGAAAAAATAATAAATAAATAAAATTTAAAAGCCCCAAATGATCAAAAAAATCTTATATAAAAGTTGCTAAGAATTTTTTTATTGTTTGGTGAGGATATTTAAGCAAATTTAATCTCAAACTCATACATAACTCATACACACACACTCATACAAGAATTTAAACTCAAGACCACTTGGTTGACACCTTTAACTCTCAACCACTAGGCTAAAGTGCCTTACACAACTAAGAATCTAATTATAGCCATCTCTCTCTTAGAAGTATCACAACAATCTAAAATTTAATGTATGCACTAATGAAATATGGTTTTTCTTATAATGCATTCTTTTATCTTGTTTCTCATAAACAAAATGCATTAATTATAGAAGGATTTGTTCACCAAAAAAAAAAAGAATAATAAAAATATTTTATTGTGCTCCATAAATAAATATGTGGTAAGGGAGGGAGAAAATAACCTCCAATAAACAATTACCATCACAAAAAAGAAGATTTAAAATGATAAAAATATCGATCATCTCTTAAGGGGGCATGGGGGTTTATATATATATATATATATATATATATATATATATATATATACACACACATATATTTTTGACCATTATATTATACATTCTCATCAAATTGTTGTGACCCATGTAATCAAATAAAACATTTATCCATATATAAAAATTTAGATCAAAATATACCATAGTGCCATTTGGAAACTACATTCTGGTTGTATATTGGTTACATTTTGAATAATCTACGGTATGAAAGCTAAGTTTTCTAACCTGACCTAGCTACCTATGAAGATGGCTAAAAGTGCGATTTGACTATTGTAAAATAAAAATATTTTATACACCCATTTTCTTCATACAACGCTTCTTCGTAGTAGTTTTACTTTAACTTTTAATATAGCTATAGCTGTTCCAAACAAACCCTTCATCATAATGTATACCAATATAAAATTTAATTGAATAATTTTCATAAAAATTAACTTTGTCAGCATCTTTATTTACACAGGAAATCTTAGAAGCCCTTGAATGCTTTTCATATAAATTTAGAGGCCATTCGGGATCCCATTTATTATTTAATTTTTTATAATTTTTAATTAATTATTTATTTAATAAACTTAAAAACCATCCTTCGAAAAAAAAAAAATTTCTTTTGAAGACTCTATCTATTAAGCTTCAAGTTGTGCAGCTGGGACTTGGATCCATCTTTAAATCGATTTAGCATATTTAATTATATAATATTATCCTTTATATTTAATACATATATAATATATTATCAGAAAAATGAAACTTCATGAAGGGAACCAATCTAACATGAGAATTCATTAAAAAATGCTTCAAATAATAATAATATGAAGTACAACATGGGTTTCGTGAGTACATGGAGCATACTCTTAGTATATTTTGTGCACTTCATATATTCAACAAAAAAAATTTATTACTAAGAAGTACTGAGTTATTAAAATGATGTTTGATGCATATTTAACTTATGATTTAGCTATTTAATTTAGAGTACTTTGAGTACATTGATAGCGTACTCCGTGTACTCACAGTACACTCATATTCTACAATAAATATGATTAAAACTAAGTTTTATTTATCAATTAAAGTCAAATATAATATAAAATAAGTTTAATTTATCATTAAAAAAATAAACTTTTACATGTCATATTTTGAATGAAGGGCGGTTGGGAAGTAAATAGATCGCAGTATGTAAAAACCGTTCAAGTGTTTTAGAGCATACACGAAATAAATGAAAACCTAAAGTAAAAGATTCACACAGAAGACACCAGATTTAATGTGAAAAAATATCCAAGAATTGAAAAAAAATTATAGAGCCACACCACTAAGAAATACAATGTGAAAGAAAAAAGTGAGGAGAATAATATAAATTACACTTATCTGGAGCCTCTCTACACTTTAGTCACTCTAGGACACATACTTCATTGTCACACACAAGAGAAAAATACATTAAGATTACAAAACTCAGAAAAAATTGTCTAAATATGAAGTCTTCTAGGATGCGTGACTGACACGGGTCTGGTTTCGCTATCTACTAGACTTTTTTGCACAGGTTCAAGCGATGAGACGCTGCTTTGTAGGGTCGAGGCGCAAGCCTCTTTGTCAATTTTGCACATACTAGTGTCGTGACATTTCCTTAGAGCGTCGAGTTGCTAGACCCAATGTCAAGAACGCCTCCTCTAATTCTAAAGCTAAGGTCTATTGTTCCAAGATCTTATGTTATCTTCCTGCACCATGCGTTTCCTAGGGATAAAAATTAGGCTCACCATATAACAAGGCCCAGTAGCCCTATGGAGTCCACATATAATATTCTCTCTTCAAAGCTAATTCCATGTGCCCTTATTTTTCCCAACGTCCATACCACGTGGCACCGTTTCACCATCTAATCCATAGCTCTACAACCCAATAATTGTTTTAATATATTTATATATTTAATGTCTAAAATTATATATATATATATATATATATATATCGGAGCTATAGTGGGGGTAATGAAGACTGTGCCCTCAGTGTGCCAATGCCAAAAAAATTCAGGGCAACTAAAATAAAAATCAAAGTCACAATTCGCCACTGAATAATAACCCTAATATAAGTCCCGACTCCTCGCTTGATACTATAGATTGTGAATCACGCATAACGATAGAAGGCTTCAACAATTGACATAGACAACACATAGGTATCCTCTCTTTCCAAAATTTTAATTTTCATGTGGAAACTTTTTCCATTTGGACAAATTCAGTTATCTCAACTTTTACATTTTATGAAATTCAGATGGAGCATTTTTGAGCAAAAATGGCATGACACTCCGTTCGTAGTGGTCGAATGGAATAGTAAATGCAGTTTTATATATATCTTCTTATTTGACCTGAATCTGACAAATAGCTAGATTTTAAATGAAATTTCAAAAATATTTTTATTTTATGCACGATTAAACAAATCTCTTTATTAGGAAGAGGACATCTAATTCATTTAAAAACTTTATTGAGAGGCTTGTAATTGATTATAAGTCTAGGTTTTCCTCTCTTTTCAATCACATTCATAACATAAAATGTTGTACAAAGGAGAGTAAGATTATCAATTAATTTTTTAGTTAGTAATTTGACAATCTCGCCTTTACATAAAACTAGATAATATTCATTCATCCATGACATGGTCTAGCTTTTGTGGGAATGTCATGCTCATTGAACGCTTTCAATGTACAAGAGTTCAACGAATGCATTTTCTGTTAAAAGCTATTAGGTTTTCACCACATATAGAGTTTTTGAAATATTGTAAGCAATATTAGATTTTGCTTATAATTGTGAGGAAATTTTTCGTTTCATAGTTAAATCCAAAATTTCAAACTTTAAATAGTTTAAATGCATA
This sequence comes from Cymbidium sinense, assembly GCA_021442155.1. Lineage (NCBI taxonomy): Eukaryota > Viridiplantae > Streptophyta > Magnoliopsida > Asparagales > Orchidaceae > Cymbidium > Cymbidium sinense. Next base: position 6,052,496 of record CM038232.1, read on the forward strand.
GATTATTATGAAGTCTATTTTATTTATAATAATTTCTTTAAGATTGGTGATAAATCGAAGATAATCTTTTCATCCCAAATTTGTAATGAATTGATATGATCAATCCTTGTATTGGGAATTATTTTGAGAAGAAAAGGTGTTCCCAAAATAATATGCTAAGTTAGATTCTTGACTAGCAAGAATGACATAGTAATATAAAGATCATCTTAATAAATTGCTACAACAAATAATTTGTAGTCAATTTGTAGGATTTCTCCTTCAGTAGTTTTAAGCTTTTGAGTGATCTTTTCAAAATATTTGGAGGGTATAAGTCCTTTCTGAATACAATTTAAATCTACACCACTATCAACAAGGGCATTAAGATTATGAAATATGAATTCATTAATTATAATTAACTTAATGGAAATATATAATTTTTGATATATTTCCTTTTGAATACTTTATAGTAATCCTGGATTAGCAGAAGTTTTAGAATTATCTTTAAATCGCTTGTTGTCTTCAGGATTAATAGATTGAGAATAAGTTGAATATTGATTTATTTCTAAATCCATTATCCAGCTATTCATTTGATCTTGTTCAACTTTAATATCTCTGATTTTTTGTTGTAATGATCGTACTTCATGTTTAAATCATTCAGAGATACTTCGGCTGGATGAATATTTTTCTCAATTCTTCTACGATATACTTTCTTCACGGAGTATATGGGGAAGCCAAAAAATGATTATCTGGTTCCTTTTTATTTAAGATTTTAATGATTTTGCTTCGAGTTGATGAGTCATCAACTTGATTTAATATTTTTATGAGTTGGTCTTTTAATCAGTTAAGGTAAAAGAGACATTTTGATTATATTTTATAGTAATCTGATTGTTGACAAGAGTTGCAACATTCAAATCTATCTTCATCGGATGAAGAAGAAAAATTATTAATTTCTTCTTCACTTGAGGAGACATCATTTCATTCGTAAGTTAAAAGAATTTTCAAGATGGTTTGTTTCAACACTTCATCAATTTTAATTCATTTAATTTCTTCTTAACACTACATCAATTAGCATAATGACTTGTTTTGCATTTATAGCAATTAATTTCTTTATTAGATTTTTCTTAGGAATTTTATTTTTAGAGGTGTTATTAGTCCTCTTTATTTGTTTAGATTTATACTCTACCTTTGTTTACCCTTCTTTCTTGTGGAGGTATGCATCGAGGGGTTCGAAATGAATTGTTCTAACTCACAGAGTTGTCTTCGCTCAAGAAGGCGTTCTTTGATTTGATGATCTAACTTTATATTGGAACAAAGGGTTAAACTTCTAATACAAGGATATAAGATTTTCATAAGTAAGAGTTTTGTGGATTGTCCCATCAAACAATTGAAGATGGGTATTAACCTTTTCAAAAAAGGTTTGTACATTCTATAATTTTTTGCTTCCAATGTAAGCTATTGGTGTCATTTAAAGTCATTACTCTAGCTAAGAAGACATCCTTATACCATCTAAAATGTGTAAGGGAAGGACAACATAATTTTGGAGTAAAGAGTGAGTTTTTTCTCCTTGATCTCTAATTATTCTGGCAAAATGATCCAGGATAGCATGGAGAAGATTATAAACATTATTTTCAATTAGTTTTTGCTATTCTTTTGGTAGGTGTTTTGTACTAAGCTCGATTTTACTTAATAAATCATCTTGCTGCTCCTAAGAGAGATAATGGTCCCACTAGCCTTTGAGTACTCCTGAGAAGCCACATGCAATAGCAAATTTAAGGGATTTGATATACTGATTGCTTCAAGGCAAACGCAAACATTAACATTCAGTGTAATGTTTGATGGATTTGATGTTCGGCTAGTCCATCAATGTTCCATTTATATAGAGAATTACCATCAGAAGAAGTCCGTAGATTCTTCAAAGAGTAAATCTTGAGGCGTGGGTCTTTTATAATAATGCTTATCTAAATTCTTTTAGGATAAGATATTTTTTTTGAATATCTAAAGGATTTTGAATTTGAAAATTTTGAAAGAGTACTTCAATGATCATTTTAGAATTTGCAAAATTTTCTAGAGATTCAGTAGAGACAATATCTTCTAATGTTTCTAAAAAATGATCCTTTAGTTTGAAGACTAAATCTTGAATATCTTTAGTGGTTGGTCCTAATCTAAACATAAGTTTAGGAGGAGGTTGAAAAGGGGGTTTTAGCAAAGCTAAAGATGTTCCTTCAGCAATTCCTCTAGTTTCTCATGCCTGACTAGAAGATTTTAGTTTAAATAATTGATCAATTTTTGATTCTAGGCTAAACAAATGATCAGAAATGATTTGAAGCATACTATTGCTATAATTAAGTTATTTACTTATAACAATAAATTCTTTCAAAGCTTGAGGATCAGTAATAACTTTTCAAAGGCGCAATATCTAATGGTTTATCATCAACCATATGGGCAATAGGTGGAGGATAAGAGTTTCTACCATTTTGCCTGCTCATTTATCCATTTTTTGTTGCTTAAAATAGCTTATTAGGATGATTAAGTGTAATTTGGAAGTACCATGCAACAAAGGGGATTGTTGCCTTTCCTTTCTTATTACGTTTAGTCATTTCTTCAAAATATATGTTGGATATTTCGATTCTGACTTTCCAAGGTGATATTTCTATACCACTTACAAAAGTGATCATATTTTGGTTATCTATATTCTTTTAGAACTATCTCTCTAGACTTTTGATAGTTCATTAAAACTAAAATTTATTTGAGGGAGTGGGAGATTCATTTTCTCTCACCGGGTGATAAAGATTATTGGTTTTAATCGATATGCTTGATTGGTGTTTATTATTGGTTGGAGAACTCGTAGATCTAGATCTTACCCTGGTCTCCAAAGAAAAATAGACTATTGGAAGCATTATAGATCTTCGTGAATTAAACCTTACTTCAACATCACCGTTAGAAGTCTAGATTATCTGATCAATATCTTGGTTTATAGAGGGTCGTGGAATGACAACCGATGGTTTAGACCAAGATTCAAGGAAAATAACTTGATTCCACTTAATGACTCTATTAGTGGCTATATGCAAAGCTAATAAATTTGTTTCAATTAAAATTATTCGTTCAAATGGTTGAATAGCATTTTTAAAACAAGAAAATGTAATTTGAAAATAATTACAATAGTTTCAGTTCCTAGAAGAAAATCATAACCATGAAGTTGTAATTGAAGTTTAATTGCTTCAAATAGATTTATGTATGTTAAAGATAGACTTAAATTAGGAAAGGTATTAAAATAGACTCGCCCATGACACAGGCTAGTTTAAATTACTCCCATCAGAGATTGAGCCATGCATCCATCTCTCAAACAAAGAATGGACGCATTTATCCCTTTTAGAGTTAAGAGTTTAAATGCTATTTGGATTAAACCAATGTGAATATATTTATAATCTTGCATATATCTATGCAAATCTTCTTGAGTCAATAGATAAATGATTTTATCTAACCAGTCAATAGTGATAGATTGTTCTACCGTTTTAACAAAAGTTTTTTCCTTTAAAATCAAAGGTACCGATTCGATAAATTAGAGATTTATCGACTTTGGGTAAAGACCATTTATTATGGTCTTCTTCATTTAAAGGAAACTGTTAATTCAAAATTTTTAATTAAACTATTATTTTTGAATTTCTAATCATAAGATTACAATTTGGGCAAGAAGAAGAAGCCATAAAAGAGTAGGGAAGAATTTGTGGATAGAGAATTGTGCTAAATAGATGAGATGTCTTGAGAGATAATAAAATAAATTCATAAAATTTTGTAACTCCAAACAGTCAACATAAATAGGACTCACAACCCAAGACAACTTTTAGGGAATTACACACATATGTGATGAAGTAAGGATAACAAAAAGATCATGAAATTATTTTGATTATAATTCGCAAAAGGATTTATCATAATGATATAATATCTAGTCAAGGATTTAGAAGATTACAAAATAACATTTACCCAACTTTGGTAAGAGAATAAATCATTTGATCTATTTAGCATTCTTCTTATCGTAAGAATCCCCAGCTATGGGATTTACTCATCATTTTTCAATACTTTCATTTTATGTATGCTATTTAACAAGCTCAGTATATATGTAATGTTGCTAGAAATCCAGTTGCCGTAGAGTAAAAGTTTTCACCTTAGCTTTATTGTGAAATCCAGACATATTTAAAGAGTGAACAATAAAACCAAATTATGTAACTATTGTCTCTCTTTACTTTATTGTTCTTTATTTTCATTATATAATTATATTTCTACTAAAAAAATAATATTTCACTTTTAAACTTTAATACCCCCCCCCACCGGTGCTATAGTGACTCACTAGGTGAGCCTAGCTCTTTTATTGGCTTAACATCCAAGAGTAGATCTTTTCACTATGACACAAGGTTTTCCAAAGGGTTCACTACCAGAGGGACAATCCACTCATAGACCTCCACTTTTAGATAGTGTAGTATTTAATTATTGAAAAAATAGAATTAGTATATTTTTAAGAGGTCAAGATGCACGCATGTGGTATATGTTGACACATCAATATCATACACCCACAATAGAAGTAAATGGCATTAAAGTAGAAAAATCTTTTGAGGAATGGACTGTAGCTGAAAGAGAACTTGATGAATTAAATGCTAGGATATGTAATACTTTACATTGTGCTTTATTACCGGACGATTACATGAAAATTTCTATGTTAAGCACAACAAAAGAAATATTGGATAAACTCATTATAACTTATGAAGGAACTAGTGAAGTTAAAGATGCTCACATAAATAGACTTGCTCATCAATATGAGTTATTTCATATGTTTCTTTCTAAATCTATTTCTGATATGTATACTAGATTCATGAAAATAATTAATATATTGTATTCTCTTGGAAAAATATATAGCAATCAAGACTTAGTCTATAAGATTCGTAGATGTCTTCCAAAAGAATGAGAAGCTAAAGTAACAGCTATTAGTGAAGCTAAGAATTTATCTACTTATCCACTTGATCAGCTTTTGGGTTCTTTGATAACACATGAATAGGTTATTGCTCAAAGGGATAAGATGGATAACTCAGCAAAATGGGAGAAGGAGAAAGGAAAAGCCATTGCATTACAAGTTGATGATATTGATGAGCGTAGCACCATAAGCTTGGATGGTGATAGTGATGAGGTGGTCATGCTATCCGAAAGGCTTGGAAAATTGCTAAGGAAGAAGAATCAAAGGTATAAAAAAAAATCTAAAAACTATAAATTTCAAACTAAGAAATTTTCTATAGGTGAATGAATCATTTGCTAAAGCCTGGACACATAAGAGGTGATTGCCCAGAACTTGTTGAATCAAAGAAGAAAGTGATTGATGTGGAAAGAAGAAAAAATATGAAGGATAAAAAGTACCATATGAAGAAGAAGAAGGCTTTATGGGCCAGATTCAAATGAATCAAGTACTTGCTTATCCGATGAAGAGGTCAACATATGTCTTATGACAAATGGAGAATCGACTTAGATTTTGAAGAGGTATGTAATGATATATCTTATGATGAATTAGATGATGCTTTTAATGATTATTAAATATAAAAAATTAAAAAGAAAATACAAAACCTTAGAAAAAGAACATAAAAATTTAGATATGCAGTTTTGTGATTTAAAAAATGAATGTGATAATTTAAAAAATAAAAATAATTCTTTATTGAATTGTTCCTTACATGTATGTAAACTTGAAAGAGAGAATATCATGTTAAAATTAAGATTAGAATTATGTTTGAAATCACAAGTTCATTATAATGTTTCATCAAGTAAAATATTTAATAAAAATTATTTGCATCATACACATACCACTCATATACCTTATAATTATCGTGTTAAGCCATATGCAAACACTAATGTTTGGTGCAACTATTGTGATAGAAAAGGTCATATTTCATTTGATTGTTATGCACATAAATTACAAAACACTAAGCAATCATCTTATGTATGGGTACCAAAGGTACAAGCACTATACAAACCACACATGCTAGATATATTGCTTCAAATTTAGAATGTGGACCCAAACATGTTTGGGTTCTAAAAGTTAACATGTGATTTTCTTTTGTAGGAATTTCTTCAGAGAAAAATCAAAGAAGGCATGTGGTACTTGGACAGTGGATGTTCATAACATATGATAGGAGATAAAGATAAATTCATAACTTTAGAATCAAGTGATGGAGGATTTGTTACATATGGAGATAATGCAAAAGGAAAGATCATTGGCATTGGTTATATTTTTAAGAATTCTATCACTTTAGATAAAGTTTTTCTAGTAGAAGGATTAAAATATAATTTAATTTCTTAGTCAATTATGTGATAAAGGTTTGAATGTAGTATTCTATGCATCATATTGTATTATAAAAATAATGAAAATAATTTGTTAATAGGACAAAGGCATAAAATTATTTATGTCATTGATTTAGATAGCTTTCATGATGTGAATTTGAATTTACTTTTAAAAAAGCACTCATGATGATATATGGTTATGGCATAGGAGATTATGTCATATTGATGCACACACTCAATAAAATTTCTAAACTTGATTTAGTAGTTGGCTTGCCTAAATTAAATTTTCATTCAAACTATATTGGTGATGCATATATTCATGGTAAGCATTCTAGAAGCTCATTTAAAAGTAAAAATATTATTTCTACTTCTAGACCTTTAGAATTATTGCATCTAGATTTATTTGGTCAAATTAGCACCACTAGCTTAGGCGGTAAAATTATGATTTTATGATTGTTGATGATTTATCTAGATATACCTGGGTTTTGTTTGTAGCTAATAAAGATGATGTTTTTGGTGAGTTTAGAAAGTTTTGTAAATATATTCAAAGAGAATAAGGCCTTTTGATTAATAGGGTTCAAACTAATCATGGTGGCGAATTTGAAAATAAATTATTTGAGGATTATTGTGATGAACATGGATTAGACATAATTTTTCTGCACATAGAACTCCCCAACAAAATGGAGTAGTAGAGAAAAAATAGAATATTAATTAAATTAAGTAGATCTATGTTGATCAGTATAAACTGGCAAGACATTTTCGGCAGAAGCAGTAAATAGTGCATGTTTTGTGAGGAATAGGATCTATTTTAGACCAATTTTGAAGAAGATGCTCAATGAATTATTTTTTGGAAAGAAGCCTAAGATTGAACACTTTCATGTTTTTGGATGTAAATGCTTTATTTTGAATAACAAAAAATAGCAATTAGGTAAGTTTGATTGCAAATTAGATGATGATATTTTCTTAGGATACTCTCTTTCTAGTAGACCTTATAGAGTTTTCAATAAAAGAAAAATGAATGTAGAAGAATCAATACATGTTATTTTTGATGAAAATTTAATTGATCCCATTAGAAATGAAGTGATTGATGAAGAGATTGATAATTTTAAGAAAATATCTTTAGAAGATAATGTGGATGATTAATTGCCTAAAGAATGGAAATATAATAAAAATTATCCAAAGGAACTAATTATAGGAGATCCTTCAAAAGGAGTTATCACTAGAAGACATAATAGAGATGTTGTACATCATTTAGTATTTTATCTAAGGCGAACCTATAAATTTAGAAGAAGCATGAAAAGATAATTTTTGGATTATTACTATGGAAGACAAGTTGAATCAATTTGTAAGAAATGATGTTTGGGAATTAGTCCCAAGACCCCAAGATCAAAATGTCATTGGAACAAAATGGGTCTTTAGGAATAAGCTAGATGATTAAGGTTGTATTGTTAGAAATAAAGCTAGGTTAGTAGCACAAGGGTACACACAAGTTGATGGTATAGATTTTGAAGAATCTTTTGCAACCGTAAGGGACTAGAAGCTATTAGGTTACTCCTTGCTTATCCTTATTTTAGGGATTTTAAACTTTTTCAAATGTATGCCAAGAGTGTATATTGAATGGATTTATTGACCAAGATGTATTTGTAGAGCAACCACCTAGATTTGAGAGCCTTGATTGTCCAAATCATGTGTATAAATTAAAGAAAGGCTTATATGGTTTAAAACAAGCTCCTCAAGCTTGGTATGAAGGTTAAGTAACTTTTTGATAGATCATGGATTTAGAAAGGGTAGAGTGGATACCACCTTATTCCTTAAGAGCATAGATGATGATTTAATTGTGGTACAAGTGTATGTAGATGATATATTATTTGGAAGTATAAATGAATCTTTGTGCCATGAGTTCTCATCTTTGATGTCTAAAGAGTTTGAAATGAGTATGATGGGAGAACATAATTTTTTTCTTAGTTTTTCAAGTGAAGCAACAAGAAAATGGCGCATTCATCTGTCAAACTAAGTACACAAATGAATTGCTTGAGAGGTTTGACATGAAAAAAATTAAATCTAGTAAAACTCTTATGAGCCCATCTAAAATTGGATTTAGATAAATCAGGAAAATCTATTGATCAAAAACTTTATAGGAGTATGATAGGTTCACTTTTATACCTTGCTACTAGTAGGCCTGATATTATATTTGTTGTTTGTTTGTGTGCTCGTTTTTAGGCCAACCTGAAAGAATCTCATTTAATAGAAGTCAAGCATATATTTCGGTATTTGATAGGCACTACTAGGTTAGGTTTATGGTATCCAAAAAATTCTTTATCATGTTAATTAGTTGCTTATTCTGATGCTGATTTTGATGGATGTAAAGTAGATAGAAAAGCACATTAGGCACATGTCATTTTTAGGATCATCACTTGTGTCTTGGTTGTCTAGAAAATAAAATTGTAGCTTTATCCACTGAGGTCGACTACATACCGCCAAGAATGCGTGTCACAGGTCTTTGGTTAAAGCAATAATTAAAAGATTTTGGTATTAAGCAAGATCACATTCTAGTTAAGTGTGACAATACTAGTGCTATTAGTTTGACCAAAAATCCTATCCAGCACTCACGAACCAAGCATATAGAAATTAGACATCATTTTATTAGAGGTCATGTTTTGAAAGGTGATGTTAATATTAATTTCAATAGTACCGATTTATAAATTGCAGATATTTTTACAAAACCATTACCAGAAGAACGTTTCTGTGCTTTAAGATGCATGCTTGGAATGTTAGATCCTAATATTTAAAATTATATGTAGTTTATTCTCACTTTTTGATGTTGTCAAAAGGGGCAAAAGAGTAAAATATTGGTTAGTAAGTTTATTTCATACATACCTTGGGGAGCAACATTATTCATCTCTTGTGTATAAAATTTTTTTTAGAAGAGAATTTTTTTAAAAAAACTTTGATGAAAGGTCAATTTGCACTTTCATCAAAATCAATACCCAACATTAGTTTATCATCATCAAAAAGGGGGAGATTGTTTGCTTGATGAGCCTCAAGTTCAATCTGATCAATTTTGATGATAACAAATGAATGCTTGGATGTTCTAATGAATGTTTTTATGTGTTTTAGATATATTAATTGCTAATTACATATCCAATACATCTCACAATATGTTTGAAGAAATTGCAAGAATAGAAGAATGAAAGATAGATCAAAATGGATAATGTGAAGCTCAAGATATAATATTTTAAGTTATATGCATTTATAACTATCTTAGAAATTCATATGAGTTCATTAGCATGAATCAATTTGCTCACAACTTAACATATTATTTTAATGAGGTTAATTTATATAAATCTCTATCTAAATAACATTCAATTATATGTTTCATACATAGCATTTGAATTGTCAAAATAATAAATGATAATAAATTATGACTATTAAGTGTAATTATTTTATTTACTTAATATAATTAAGTATTTTAATTTAATTTGAAGGTTATATGATAACTAACATATGTATGATTATATATAAATTATTTCATAATATTTAAATGTCATATTTCAAAATTAACAAAAATATATGAAATTTTGTATTTTAGCCAAACTCATTTTATAATCAAGGAATTTACATCTTATTTCATCTCCAACGGATTCCTTGGATTTTTTTTCCTTTAATTTGATAGGTTACATGACCCATATTTGATTAAAATTGAATTTATTATGACTTTTCAAACATTAGCTGATTTTATTAATGAATGAATGCTACATGCTTTGAATATATTAAGAGTCATATTTGATTATTTTTGACTTGCCCATGTGAATAGTCAAGCTGCT
>CM038232.1:6062713-6146306 GCA_021442155.1 Cymbidium sinense
CCTTTTATTTTTTAATATAGAGATGGGTTATATCTATGTTTGTTGAGCTACATCAAGAACATCACCCATATGAAATGGTCCACGACCATAGCTTCTTTCAAGCAATGACTTCCTCCTTATTTTCTTTACTACCAAAAAATTTCTATGAGAGGGTAAAAAATGAGAGCATTATTCTAAAATATTCAAAAAGTTTTGAGTTACGCAAAGATGGTATAATAGTGGAAGGTGAATCTACACCCATAAATCGATTTAGTCATCTTTGGTGGGCCTCACGGTGATCGAGAAGATTTGCAACATCTTCAAATCTCCTTCACTTCAAAAGATTATGCGGCTCCTTGAACGATTGAAAGATCCTTGTCGGCGACCATGGGTTGCATCATCTAAGAAAATCTTGTAGACTAGGGTGATTTATGTGAGTCACTATAGCACCCAAGAGGTGAATTGAGTGATATTAAAAATTTTAAAAGTTAAATATTAAATTTTATGTTTTAGTAGAAAATAATTTTTGATTTTATAATGACAAGATACAATTCTTAATGCAACAAAAAAAAAAAATAGTAAAGTAAAGAGAGATAATAGACACACAATTTTTGTGTTCGACAACCCACCTACCCTCGTCCGCCCACGGCGAGAATCCACTAAATGCAAATTAGCTTACAAATAGTACTCTCTCTATAGCGGGCAAGTACAACCCCTACAATAATATGTACTCTCTACAAAGAGTTGAGTACAATCCCAATGTAAATTTTACAACTCGAAAGAAAAGTATAAAATAATAAATTTTTTAAAATAAATCTCTCACAAATATAGCAAGCTATGAAATTCAAAAAATGATCTCACTACTTATAAATGATCACTTTACAACTTAAAAATTTGGCAAGATAAAATGCTCACTTAATATGATAAGAAATAATAAAATAAATAGCTTAAAGTAATCTTACTAAGATGTTTATGTTATTATAATTTGTAGACTAATATAAAAATGATTTCAAAATATATTCATAATATTCTTTTACACAATAAAATAAATTTCAGCAAGGAATAATTTATTATATTTTAACCAAAAAGGTGCTTTCAATTAATGCAAATAATATCAAAATACTTAAATAAAATTAGTATATGATAGATCTAGGTAGGCTAGTAAGGTTTTAATTAAAAAGAGAGATCTAGCAAATATGAAAATAATTTCAGCACAATAAATTAAATTTAAAATGCTTAAAATATACTTTTAAAATAGATCTATGAATAAAATAAATTTCAAATAAGAAAAAAAATTTCAAAAAAATAATATCAAAATTTAAGAATTTTAATAAAATTTTTAATAAGTTGCAAATAATAAAATAATTTTACAATGATCTTTCAAATAAGACTAATGAAGAAATATTTCAAAAAACCAAAAGAAATTTGTAGGAAGATAAAAATTTTAACAAGTTGAAATAAGTTTTACAAACTATAATAAGAGTTTTTACAAAAAAAATGACTGAAGAAACTTGTGATGTGAAAAATTTAGACTTTGATGTCCAAAGACTAATCCACCAAAAAGTATAAATTGAAAGAATAAATATATGGTGAAATAGTACGAACAACTAAAAAGGAATTAAGATCAAGAAAACAAACTCAAGTAATTTGAGAAAGGTTGCTTAGTTATATGTTGAAGCTTCCAAACCAAGGATTTGAACTTGCAATATTTTGAGAACACTTGGAAGGAAAATCTAGAAAATTTTATCTTAGATTTGCTAGAGGTATTTTGAATTTGAATGAAGAATACATTCATGAAGAGAATAAGGGCTATTTATAGACAGAAGGTCATTTTAAATTATTTCAAAAAAATATATTATTCTAACATCAGTTTATTATATAATAATTTATATTAAATAAATATTAAATTAAAGCAGCCAAAATTCGGCTATTCACATGGGCAAGTCAAAAATAATCAAATATGACTCTTAATATATTCAAAGCATGTAGCATTCATTCATTAATAAAATCAGCTAATGTTTGAAAAGTCATAATAAATTCAATTTTAATCAAATATGGGTCATGTAACCTATCAAATTAAAGGAAAAAAAAATCCAAGGAATCCGTTGGAGATGAAATAAGATGTAAATTCCTTGATTATAAAATGAGTTTGGCTAAAATACAAAATTTCATATATTTTTGTTATATAATCATACATATATTATGGTTATCATATAACCTTCAAATTAAATTAAAATACTTAATTATATTAAGTAAATAAAATAATTACACTTAATAGTCATAATTTATTATCATTTATTATTTTGACAATTCAAATGCTATGTATGAAACATATAATTGAATGTTATTTAGATAGAGATTTATATAAATTAACCTCATTAAAATAATATGTTAAGTTGTGAGCAAATTGATTCATGCTAATGAACTCATATGAATTTCTAAGATAGTTATAAATGCATATAACTTAAAATATTATATCTTGAGCTTCACATTATCCATTTTGATCTATCTTTCATTCTTCTATTCTTGCAATTTCTTCAAACATATTGTGAGATGTATTGGATATGTAATTAGCAATTAATATATCTAAAACACATAAAAACATTCATTAGAACATCCAAGCATTCGTTTGTTATCATCAAAATTGATCAGATTGAACATGAGGCTCATCAAGCAAACAATCTCCCCCTTTTTGATGATGATAAACTAATGTTGGGTATTGATTTTGATGAAGGTGCAAATTGACCTTTCATCAAAGTTTTTTTAAAAAATTCTCTTCTAAAAAAAATTTTATACACAAGAGATGAATAATGTTGCTCCCCCTAAAGGTATGTATGAAATAAACTTAATACTAACCAATATTTTACTCTTTTGCCCCTTTTGACAACATCAAAAAGTGAGAATAAACTACATATAATTTTAAATATTAGGATCTAACATTCCAAGCATGCATCTTAAAGCACAGAAACGTTCTTCTGGTAATGGTTTTGTAAAAATATCTGCAATTTATAAATCGGTACTATTGAAATTAATATTAACATCACCTTTCAAAACATGACCTCTAATAAAATGATGTCTAATTTCTATATGCTTGGTTTGGAGTCTTTGGATAGGATTTTGGTCAAACTAATAGCACTAGTATTGTCACACTTAACTAGAATGTGATCTTGCTTAATACCAAAATCTTTTAATTATTGCTTTAACCAAAAGACCTGAACACACATTGGCAGTATGTAGTCGACCTCAGTGGATAAAGCTACAGAATTTTATTTTCTAGACAACCAAGACACAAGTGATGATCCTAAAAAATGACATGTGCCTAATGTGCTTTTTCTATCTACTTTACATCCATCAAAATCAGCATCAGAATAAGCAACTAATTAACATGATAAAGAATTTTTTGGATACCATAAACCTAACCTAGTAGTGCCTATCAAATACCGAAATATATGCTTGACTGCTATTAAATGAGATTCTTTCAGGGGTTTAAAAAATGAGCACACAAACAAACAACAAATATAATATCGTTACTAGTAGCAAGGTATAAAAGTGAACCTATCATACTATAAAGTTTTGATCAATAGATTTTCCTAATTCATCTAAATCCAATTTTGTAGATGGGCTCATAAGAGTTTTACTAGATTTAATTTTTCATGTCAAACCTCTCAAGCAATTCATTTGTGTACTTAGTTTGATGATGAATGCCATTTTCTTGTTGCTTCACTTGAAAAACTAAGAAAAAAATTATGTTCTCCCATCATACTCATTTCAAACTCTTTAGACATCAAAGATGAGAACTCATGGCACAAAGATTCATTTATACTTCCAAATAATATATCATCTACATACACTTGTACCACAATTAAATCATCATCTATGCTCTTAAGGAATAAGGTGGTATCCACTCTACCCTTTCTAAATCCATGATCTATCAAAAAGTTACTTAACCTTCATACCAAGCATGAGGAGCTTGTTTTAAACCATATAAGCCTTTCTTTAATTTATACACATGATTTGGACAATCAAGGCTCTCAAATCTAGGTGGTTGCTCTACAAATACATCTTGGTCAATAAATCCATTCGAATATACACTCTTGGCATACATTTGAAAAAGTTTAAAATCCCTAAAATAAGGATAAGCAAGGAGTAACCTAATAGCTTCTAGTCCTGCTACGGGTGCAAAAGATTCTTCAAAATCTATACCATCAACTTGTGTGTTGTGCTACTAACCTAGCTTTATTTCTAACAATACAACCTTAATCATCTAGCTTATTCCTAAAGACCCATTTTGTTCCAATGACATTTTGATCTTGGGGTCTTGGGACTAATTCCCAAACATCATTTCTTACAAATTGATTCAACTTGTCTTCCATAGTAATAATCCAAAAATTATCTTTTCATGCTTCTTCTAAATTTATAGGTTCGGCCTTAGATAAAAATACTAAATGATGTACAACATCTCTATTATGTCTTCTAGTGATAACTCCTTTTGAAGGATCTCCTATAATTAGTTCCTTTGGATAATTTTTATTATATTTCCATTCTTTAGGCAATTAATCATCCACATTATCTTCTAAAGATATTTTCTTAAAATTATCAATCTCTTCATCAATCACTTCATTTCTAATGGGATCAATTAAATTTTCATCAAAAATAACATGTATTGATTCTTCTACATTCATTTTTCTTTTATTGAAAACTCTATAAGGTCTACTAGAAAGAGAGTATCCTAAGAAAATATCATCATCTAATTTGCAATCAAACTTACCTAATTGCTATTTTTCGTTATTCAAAATAAAGCATTTACATCCAAAAACATGAAAGTGTTCAATCTTAGGCTTCTTTCCAAAAAATAATTCATAGAGCATCTTCTTCAAAATTGGTCTAAAATAGATCCTATTCCTCACAAAACATGCACTATTTACTGCTTCTGCCTGAAAATGTCTTGCCAGTTTATACTCATCAACATAGATCTACTTAATTTAATTAATATTCTATTTTTTTCTCTACTACTCCATTTTGTTGGGGAGTTCTATGTGCAGAAAAATTATGTCTAATCCATGTTCATCACAATAATCCTCAAATAATTTATTTTCAAATTCGCCACCATGATCAGTTTGAACCCTATTAATCAAAAGGCCTTATTCTCTTTGAATATATTTACAAAACTTTCTAAACTCACCAAAAACATCATCTTTATTAGCTACAAACAAAACCCAGGTATATCTAGATAAATCATCAACAATCATAAAATCATAATTTTTACCGCCTAAGCTAGTGGTGCTAATTTGACCAAATAAATCTAGATGCAATAATTCTAAAGGTCTAGAAGTAGAAATAATATTTTTACTTTTAAATGAGCTTCTAGAATGCTTACCATGAATATATGCATCACCAATATAGTTTGAATGAAAATTTAATTTAGGCAAGCCAACTACTAAATCAAGTTTAGAAATTTTATTGAGTGTGTGCATCAATATGACATAATCTCCTATGCCATAACCATATATCATCATGAGTGCTTTTTAAATAAAGTAAATTCAAATTCACATCATGAAAGCTATCTAAATCAATGACATAAATAATTTTATGCCTTTGTCCTATTAACAAAATATTTTCATTATTTTTATAATACAATATGATGCATAGAATACTACATTCAAACCTTTATCACATAATTGACTAACAGAAATTAAATTATATTTTAATCCTTCTACTAGAAAAACTTTATCTAAAGTGATAGAATTCTTAAAATATAACCAATGCCAATGATCTTTCCTTTTGCATTATCTCCATATGTAACAAATCCTCCATCACTTGATTCTAAAGTTATGAATTTATCTTTATCTCCTATCATATGTTATGAACATCCCCTGTCCAAGTACCACATGCCTTCTTTGATTTTTCTCTGAAGAAATTCCTACAAAAGAAAATCACATGTTAACTTTTAGAACCCAAACATGTTTGGGTCCACATTCTAAATTTGAAGCAATATATCTAGCATGTGTGGTTTGTATAGTGCTTGTACCTTTTGGTACCCATACATAAGATGATTGCTTAGTGTTTTGTAATTTATGTGCATAACAATCAAATGAAATATGACCTTTTCTATCACAATAGTTGCACCAAACATTAGTGTTTTGCTTATTTACGATAATTATAAGGTATATGAGTGGTATGTGTATGATGCAAATAATTTTTATTAAATATTTTACTTGATGAAACATTATAATGAACTTGTGATTTCAAACATAATTCTAATCTTAATTTTAACATGATATTCTCTCTTTCAAGTTTACATACAAGTAAGGAACAATTCAATAAAGAATTATTTTTATTTTTTAAATTATCACATTCATTTTTTAAATCACAAAACTGCATATCTAAATTTTTATGTTCTTTTTCTAAGGTTTTGTATTTTCTTTTAATTTTTATATTTAATAATCATTAAAAGCATCATCTAATTCATCATAAGATATATCATTACATACCTCTTCAAAATCTAAGTCAGATTCTCCATTTGTCATAAGACATATGTTGACCTCTTCATCGGATAAGCAAGTACTTGATTCATTTGAATCTGAATTGGCCCATAAAGCCTTCTTCTTCTTCATATGGTACTTTTTATCCTTCATATTTTTTCTTCTTTCCACATCAATCACTTTCTTCTTTGATTCAACAAGTTCTGGACAATCACCTCTTATGTGTCCAGGCTTTTTACAATGGTAGCAAATGATCCATTCACCTATAGAAAATTTCTTAGTTTGAAATTTATAGTTTTAGATTTTTTTTTATACCTTTGATTCTTCTTCCTTAGCAATTTTCCAAGCCTTTCGGATAGCATGACCACCTCATCACTATCACCATCCAAGCTTATGGTGCTACGCTCATCACTATCATCAACTTGTAATGCAATGGCTTTTCCTTTCTCCTTCTCCCATTTTGCTGAGTTATCCATCTTATCCCTTTGAGCAATAACCTATTCATGTGTTATCAAAGAACCCAAAAGCTGATCAAGTGGATAAGTAGATAAATTCTTAGCTTCACTAATAGTTGTTACTTTAGCTTCTCATTCTTTTGGAAGACATCTACGAATCTTATAGACTAAGTCTTGATTGCTATATATTTTTCCAAGAGAATGCAATATATTAATTATTTTCATGAATCTAGTATACATATCAGAAATAGATTTAGAAAGAAACATATGAAATAACTCATATTGATGAGCAAGTCTATTTATGTGAGCATCTTTAACTTCACTAGTTCCTTCATAAGTTATAATGAGTTTATCCAATATTTCTTTTGTTGTGCTTAACATAGAAATTTTCATGTAATCGTCCGGTAATAAAGCACAATGTAAAGTATTACATATCCTAGCATTTAATTCATCAAGTTCTCTTTTATCCATTCCTCAAAAGATTTTTCTACTTTAATGCCATTTACTTCTATTGTGGGTGTATGATATTGATGTGTCAACATATACCACATGTGCATCTTGACCTCTTAAAAATATACTAATTCTATTTTTTCAATAATTAAATACTACACTATCTAAAAGTGGAGGTCTATGAGTGGATTGTCCCTCTGGTAGTGAACCCTTTGGAAAACCTTGTGTCATAGTGAAAAGATCTACTCTTGGATGTTAAGCCAATAAAAGAGCCTAGGCTCTGATACCAATTGTGAGTCACTATAGCACCCAGTGTGAATTAGGGGATATAAAAAGTTTAAAAGTGAAATATTAAATTTTTAATTTTAGTAGAAATATAATTTTTGATTTTATAATGACAAGATACAATTCTTAATGCAGTAGAAATAAAAGAACAATAAAGTAAAGAGAGACAATAGTTACATAATTTTTGGAGTTTTATTGTTCACTCTTTAAATACCTGTGTGTGTGTGCTGGATTTCACAATAAAGCTAAGGTGAAAACTTTTACTCTACCGCAACTGGATTTCTAGCACGCAACATTACATATATACGAGCTTGTTAAATATACAAGCATACATAAAATGAAAGTCGGGTATTAGAGCCATGATGGGGTAAATCCCATAGCGGATTCTTCCGATAAGAAGAATGCTAAATAGATCAAATGATTTATTCTCGAAAGCTTACCAAAGTTGGGTAAATGTTATTTTGTAATCTTCTAAATCCTTGACTAGATATTATATCATTATGATAAATCCTTTATTATAATCAAAATAATTTCATGATCTTTTTGTTATCCTTACTTCATCACATATGTGTGTAATTCCCTAAAAGTTGTCTTGGGTTGTGAGTCCTATTTATGTTGACTGTTTGGAGTTACAAAATGAATTTATTTTATTATCTCTCAAGACAGTCTCATCTATTTAGCACAATTCTCTATCCATCAAATTCTTCCCCTACTTTTATGGCTTCTTCTTCTTCCAAATTGTAATCTTATGATTAGAAATTCAAAAAATAATAGTTTAATTAAAAATTTTGAATTAAGAGTTTCCTTTAAATGAAGAAGACCATAATAAATGGTCTTTACCCAAAGTCGATAAATCTCTAATTTATCAATGATTTTACCTTTGATTTTAAAGGAAAAAAACTTTGTTAAAACGGTAGAACAATCTATCACTATTGGTTAGATAAAATCATTTATCTATTGACTCAAGAAGATTTGCATAGATATATGCAAGATTATAAATATATTCACATTGGTTTAATCCAAATAGCATTTAAAACTCTAAAAGGGATAAAAATCTGCTCATTATATGTGCTCAATCTCACATGGAGTAATTTTCTGGGATGTCTTAGTAGCTATTTTAATACCTTTTAAATCTAAGTCTATCTTTAACATACATAAATCTATTAGCATTACAAATTTTTTCTAATTAATAATTTATAATTTTATTAATTTCAAAACTCTTACTTATATTTTATTTTAAAATTTTAATTATTAATTAATAATTTTTTTTTTTAATATGAAATAATTTTAAAATATTTAAATTTTGTCATATTATATAAAAAATATATCAAAATGTTATTTTTTATAATTTATTAAAAGATACTCATAAAATATTAAATAAGTATCTCTCAAACAAATATTAAATTAAAAAAGAACTTATAATATTTTTTCATTTTATAAAAAAAATATATCTTATAAAAAAAAAAAAAAAATATAAATATTATTTATATTTAAAAATTTTAAATTTAAAAAATAAATAAAATAAATCAAATGAATTTATATATTTTAAAATAAATCAATATTACTTATTCTAATTAATCTAAAAATAAATTTTAATTTACTTTAAATCGAAAATTACTATGTATTCAAAAAATTATATCAAAAATTATATATTTAAAAAGTTGATTATAAATAATAAAATTCATATTAAATTTAATGCTTATTGATATTTCAATTTAAATTGATTAAAAATTATAATCAATGCTTTTTAAAAGATCACTAAAGCAAACCAAAATAAAAATTATTTACAAATTTTAATAGAATTTATAATGATCTTTATATTACTAAATCATTCTTGCTAGTAAGAATCTAATTATTTTATTATTTTTTAAATTTTTTCAAAATATTTATCAAATTATTTTAAATTCAAAACTAAAAATTTGATGAAAAAATTATCTTAATTTATCTTCTTAAGAAATTTATAAAATAAATAAAAATTATATTAAGATGCATTTCATATTTATTTATTTTTGATTTGTAAAAAAAAATTTTATGTTATTATAAGAAATCATTACTTATTATAATAGCTTTTAGAAATTATGAATTAATAATTAAACATGACATTCAAAAACTAAAATATGATGAATAAATTATAGTTTTATGCAAAGTTTAAATAAAAAAAAAAATTAGTTAATAATCTTATTAAAATTTAATTGTTTAGTTTAATGCATTAAAAGGAGAAAAACCTAGACTTATAATCAATTTAATCTATAATTTTTTAAATGATAGATGTCTTTTAATAAAGAGATTTGTTAATTATGAAAATAAAAATATTTTTTTTCAATTTCATTTGTTATTACATTATTTCAAAAAAAATTATATTTCATCTTACATTATTTTTGAATAACAATTTACTTTTAGCTAAAAAATGCTCCATATGAATTTCTAAAATCAAATTAATAAAATTTTGTAATACAAATTTTCCTAAATATTTTAAAAATACACCCTTCTTTTTTAGAATTTTGAAATGCTTTATTTATATTACAATCTAAATTGTTAGAAATAAAATATAACTTATATTGTTAGATATATAAGATTTGATTTTATATAGTTGTAAAATTTTTTGTGATATGTAGATTCTTCTTCTTCTTCTTCTTCTTCTTATTATTATTATTATTATTATTATTATTATTATTATTATTATTATTATTATATATATATATAAATAATATATATCTTAAAACAATTATTATTAACATTTAGATGGTTTCAATTATATTAAAATATTCATAAAATATTTTAAAAATATTATATGTGACTAATAAAATGTCATCCTTGTTATATGTAGCATAAACCATACAAACTATTGAAATAATATATTAACAATAATTAACATATGAATTTTACATTTTCATTCATTTAAAAATGTTAAAATTATAAAAATAAAAATTAAAAAATTATAAAAATTTGAAACTTAAAAAAATTATGATATAAATCCATTTATAATATTGTTTAAAATTATATTTAAAATTTTTTTTTTGTAATCTTAAATTTTTTTTTATATTAAATATTTTAAATACAAATTAAATATCAGATAAATTGTAATTTATATGATAAATTCATTTTCTTTTTATTTTTATTGTTTATATTATTTTTAATTTTGAATATTTTTTAATTATATTGTCTTAATTATAACTTTTTACTATTTCATTAATATCTTTTTTATTCAAACTTATTTTTAA
This sequence comes from Cymbidium sinense, assembly GCA_021442155.1. Classification (NCBI taxonomy): domain Eukaryota; kingdom Viridiplantae; phylum Streptophyta; class Magnoliopsida; order Asparagales; family Orchidaceae; genus Cymbidium; species Cymbidium sinense. Next base: position 6,073,586 of record CM038232.1, read on the forward strand.
CTCTATAATTATTACCTATTAGATGAAAATTAAAAGTTTATCTAATGATAAATTAAAATTATTTTTTATCTATTTACTTTAATTTTTTTTTTAATCATTTATTTAAAATATTCTTTGAAATTCATCATTCTATCAAAGTACTCAAATTAAAAAAGCTAAATCAAAGTTAAAAAACAAAATCAAATAACTTATCTTAGTAATAAATTTGAATATAAAAATGAAAAATATATAAATATTTGTTTATAAAAATTTGTACTTCATATTATTATTTGAAGCATTTTTAATAATTTATGTTAATTTTTTTCATGTTTATTTTATTTTATATTATATGATTAAATAAAAGGATAATATTATATATATATATTAAATGATTTAAAGATGGTCAATTTTTTTATTAATAATTTGAGTAAAAAATTATATTTTTTTTTTAATTTTTTTATTTATTAAAATAAAAATTAATTATATAAAAAAATTAAATATAAAATGGGATCATTCATTTATTGAAAAATTCAAACTTCAAATTATGTAAATAAGATCTTATAAGTTAATTTTATGAAATATTCAATTAAATTTATATTGTATACATTATGATGAATATGAAAATATAATATATTAAAAGTTAAAGTAAAATACTCAAGAAATTGTATAAAGAAACTACATTATGTATATATTTTTTTTTTAAGAAAATATAACTTTTTTAGATCTTCATAAAAAAAATGTTTCATGATAGATTATTCAAAATCTTAATAATATTTTTTAATTGGTTTAAATATTATATTTTGATCTAAATTTTGATATATGATAAATTTTATTTTTCATGGTCAAACAATTTGATGAGAGAAAACCTATTAAAAATATATAATGTTTTGTATATATATATTATATATATATATATTATATTATATATATATATGGAATATTAAATGATCGATATTTTTTTTATCATTTTTTAAATCTTCTTTTTTTTCATGGTAATTGTTTATTATTATTTTTCTTATATATTTTATGTATAGCACAATAAAATATTTTTTTTTATTATTCTTTTTTTTTTTTTTGGTGAGACAAATCCTTCTATAATTAATGCATTTTGTTTATGAAACACAAATAAAAATGTATAAACCATATTTCATTAGTGATACATAAATTTTTGATTATTGTTGTGATACTTCTAAAGAGATCTATAATTATCTTAGTTGTAACAATTTTATATTTAATTAAATGTCAACCAAGTGGTCTTAGTTTAAATTCTTTATGATTTATCTATGATTATTCACATGAGTTTGAATTAAATTTGCTTAATATCCTCAAACAACAAAAAAATAGAACTTTTATAAGATTTTTTTTGATCATTTGATTTTTTAAATTTTATTTATTTATTATTTTCTCTAAAGTTTCTATTTTTTGTATTTTTTATTCTTAGTTATAAAAAATATTCTTTTTATCTTAAAAAATTTCATATATATAATCATTTTTCAAGATTTTAATTTTATTATTTTTTTTATGTATGTCATCTTGTCATATTTATTTTAAATAATGATTATCTTTGATTATCCTTTATCATTTTTTATTACATATAATTTAATATTATATAATGTAAAATTTATTTTTATTTTATAATTAAATTTTAATAAATATTAATATTGAACAATATTAATTAAATCAGTCTAATATAAAAATAATATTTTTGCATATGTTAAAAAATTCATACAATGTTACTTTCTAAATAGACTAATGATTATATAATTAAACATTTTATGTAAAAAATATTTTTTTATAAGAATTAAATATATTTATTAATAAGAATACATCAAAACCTTACATGGATATTATTTAGAGACATTTTATGAAGAATCATATAATATGCCAATTTGAATATGCATGTTTGTTAACATAAAATTTCAAAATTCTAATAAATATATGCTTATACAAATAAAATTATTGTTTAAGATTTTTATTTCTCATAATATTAAACTTAACTAAATTAGTACAAGCAAATTAATATTTTGGTTAATATTTTGCTTTCTAGAGAGAAGCTATTTCTCCTTTAAATTTTTGTTTAATTAAATTCTTAATTAATTAAAATTTAATATTGTATTATCTAAAATTTTTAATAAAAATTGACTAAATTTATAAAAAAATAGATTTAATATGTATTTAAACTCATTTAAGAGATTTTTAAATTATATCAATCAAATTATTATATGATTCAATTGCTTTTTTATATATAATTCTAATTATTTAAATATACAGTTATAAGCATTCAATTTTTTTTTCATTGGTTAAAATATTTGTCTAAATATTTTATGATTATCTCTATAAATGTTTAATTTAACCTCTCATCAATATAAAATTAAAAATTTATTTTTATTTTTGACCCAAAATAAATCCTTTAAACTATGTTAATTAACTATCAAATTATATTTACATATAATAATTGGATTAAATAATTTAAATAATTTTGTTCAAAAATAATCATGGACCATATTATTAGATTTATCTATATCAACTATAAAATTCGCCAAATTTAATTTGATCAATGATAATCAATTTTTAACATATGTTAAGGTTAAACCATCAAATTATTTTCTAATCATAATTAATATAGATTATGATCCCTCTTATATTTTTCATTATTTATGTTCAAAATAATCATGTACCATATAATACATTATTATTTTATATAATATAAATAATTATGTATTTATTATTATTTTTTGTCTAATTTAAAAATGCTGTAACCTATATCAAAATATTTTGATTAAATTCCTCAAATATTATAATTTGAATATCCTCACTTAACATAATTAGCTCTAAATTGTTATAAAGAACCTAAATTAAAATTATTACCTAATTTTTTTGAATATCTTTTCATTTTTACTAAAAAATTTGTCAAAATTTAATGGTAATTTATCTATCATAACATTTTTTTTTATTAAATGTTTAAAATTTTATCATTGTTCTTCAACAAACCCAAAAATAATTAATAATAATAATAATAATAATAATAATGTAATAATAATAATAATAATAATACTAAAAAAAGTAAACTAAATATTTTTAATTATAATTTTTTAAAATAATTAAACAAGATATATATGCAAAATTAATATAAATATTTGATTTAAATATTACTTCATATATTAGAAAATAAAAATTATAGTTAAATATTTTTCATATGCATTATGTTTTCATTATACATGGCTTACATTTCAACTTATAAAAAAAAAGTTGATGATTCTTCTTAAAAATTGCTTAAGAATTTTAAAATTTTTTCTTAAGCTTAATATGTAAATTTAATTGATTATTGCTTTTCTCTTTTTGACAAATTATATAAAATAATTTTTTTTGACATATTTTTTCAATGTTATTGAATAATATTTACTCATAATTGTAAGAAATAATTTTATGTTATGTTTGCCCTATTAACTTATTAAGTTGAACATAGATGGTTGATAAACATAAAATTTATTGGTAAGTCAAATCTAAGTTATTAAATCTTTATATTATAATATGTATGCACACACTAGTATAAATATATGAATATGAAAACCTATAATATACAAGATTATAAAGTATGTGAATTATAAAATGTATAGTGCATTCATTAAACAAATTACATATATATAGAACATAATCAAACTATTATCAAACCAAATAGGATCAACAAGGCCATTCTTCTCATTAAATTAAATATATTAAATTATAAAACTAGTTCAACTTAAATAATTATCTATCAAACACAAATAAGCTTTTTGATAAAATGCACTTATTTTAATATTTTAAGTTATATGAATATCTAATTAATCAATGTGAAGTATAACTATTAAATTGGAAAAATATATTGTCTGGGAGTCACAATATTTTGAAATGAAATGATTTAAAGACATTTCAAATTTTCTCATCATGAAGCCAATACCAAATATGACTATATAATATATTTTAACAAATTCACCTTCCAATATTATACCATCCCTACAAAACTCAAAGCTTTTTGAATATTTTAGAACAATTCTCTTAATTTTTCAGCATGTCATAGAATTTTTAAGAAATAAAGCATGAACTCATTTGCTTGAAAGAGGCTATGGTAGAACTATTCTATACTTCTCCATAGGTCTTATTTTATTGATGTAGATTTCAATAAACTTAGTTATAAACTCTATATTTTAAAAAAATGAATGTGAGATATTAATTTATATAATTAATTTAGAATAATTGTTAGAGGAGGAATATCATTTACTAAAGGAGAGAGCAATGTTGCCAAGAGGTTAGCATGATTCCTTCTCCTAATCGTAAGTAGCTCAAAATGGTAGAAGTAACTTAATGAAAACACATGCAAATAAATCAACTATGTTCCATCGTTATTTTGGACAATCATCATAAGGAACTTAGATACAAGTGCAAATTTAAGAAAAGTAAGAATAAAATATGAAACTTTATGTGTAATAATTAAGTGCATAATTATTATGCTTCATAATTGTTTAATATAATGAACTATTGTATGATCTTCATATACTCCAACACCAAATAAACAATCCATATGCATGATGTATTTTAATTTTAATATGATATACAATGATCATACCATTAATATTAGCATTAATACATTTGATTTGAGAAAACAATACAATGATACATTTTTCCTTGACAAAATATGACATTGCTTCTCATTTTTCTAAGTCCATTGAGTGGAAAACTATAAATATTTAACCTTCTAAGCAAAAAGTCCATTATATGCTCCTCTTATGGTGAACATATTGTCTATTAAGGGATTAAAATATTGATAGAATGTGAAGATTAGAAAGGTAAATTTGATAAACTAGACAATGTAATGTTATACAAATGTAAAATAGAAAGGATGCAAAAGCTAAATTCAAAACTTATTGAATCAATTTTTTTTTTTCTATTTTTTATTTTATTTTAAAAAAAATGAAAAATAAGTAAAAATATGTTTGTTTATCTATTTTATTATTTTTATTTTCTATTTTAAATAAATTTATTTTTTATTTTCAAAATACTAAAATATGTAAAACCTATTTTTCTTTATTTTTAAAACACAGCTTACTTTTCAAATTTTTAAAGATTTGAATTTGATTTTTTTATTTTTTTAAATTATATTATATAATATTATTAATTTTAATTAATTTAATCTCACAAGATTTATCTGAATATATAATAATAATAGATTAATTTTACTAATTTAACTTATTTTATCAATAATTATTATTTAAAATATATTTATATATTTTCATAAATTTTATCTTTCTCATAAAATATAAATATGCATTTAGATATTTTACATTTCATGTGTATGCATCGACCTACAAAATGTGTCTTTGTTTTATTATTTTAACGATTCAAATGTATCAATGTAGTTTATCATGCAATAAGATATTTTTTAAGTAGTATCGATGATCAAAATAATTTTGCTCAAATCTCAAGATGTCACATTTGTAACTTGTCGGTTTATTATGTGCAATTGAATGAACTATGCAAATTCTTGTTTGTTAGATTTTTAAATTTTGAATTTTCTAAGTGATTCTTTATGAACGAGTATTATAGTTGTTTTATTTATAACTCAAATTAATTTGTGCATTACTTTCATCGATTTATTGATTTGATTTAACATATATGTAGGTTAACATCTTATCGTCATTTTGTCCTCAAACATTTTTTTGCTTTATGTTAAAATAAGAAAATATCAAACATATTTTTATTTTATTTTAAAATTTAAAAAAATAAAAATACAAAGTGAAGCGATAGAGTAATAATTAATTTCATTATTTTATTTTTCCATTAAAATTTTAAAAATAATAACTAAATATTTTTTTAAATAAAAATCATAAAATATCAAACAAGTTTTATTTTCACATAAAATAAAAATAAAATAAAAACAAAAAATTGAAATAAAACAAAAAAATTGAAACAAAACAAAAAAATAAAAATAGAAAATGATCCCAAAACACTTAGGGACCGTTGGGGATCACTTTTGTTTTTTATTTTATATTTTTGTGTTCTTATTTTATTTTATTTTATTTTACTTAAAAATAAAACAAATTTAATTGTACTTATTATTTTAAAAAAAATACTCAAAGCATCTTTTAGATGTTTTGAGCATTTTTAAAAATAATGTTATTTGTTTTTTAAAATAAAAAATAAATATACATAAAAAAACACTCTAATAATTTCTTAACAAATATATTTTAAAAAATAACATAAAAATAAAAATAAAAGATAGATTGTAGGATCTTTTTTTAAAATTTTCAAGAACCATTAAGGATTATAGATATGATTATTACATGCAATGAGTTGATCATCATATAATAAGGTGATCGTAAATTAGTGATATTATACTTTTTTTATGTTTTTTTATGTTTTTTGTTTTTCTTTTATATTTTTTTTTTTGAACCCCATATAGAATTTTATTTCTCATAAAAAGGTTACAAGATCCTTAAGAGGGATAAACTCGAGTCTACTCAAAGAGCTACAATCATCCTAAGAGTAAATCCACACTAAATACAACACAAAGTAAAAGACACAAGAAGTATAATAGCAGAGTGATGATGATGAAAGAAGAGTTACATCAAAAGCTTGATTGCATGAAAAGAAAAAGACTCTACAAACAACTAGATGAGCATTAGCACCAATAAAATAGAAGGAGTTAAGTCTAAGTAATAAACATAAAGTTGGAAAGAAATATTTTAGAGGAGCTCAAAACTTCACAACTTGGCGCCACATACATGTGCATCCAGAAAGAAGGGATACAACACACATGCTACTACCAACCAAAGAAGAGAACTAATCCACCCATCAAAGAAAACAAACATGTGGAAACTATCCATAGGGAAATTATGTAGCCCAACAAAATTGTATAACCAATGAAAAGAAATCCACAAAGTTTCAATGAAGAACGAAATCCACATTCCTATATCAACAGAGCCCATATTTAGCTATCAAATAAACAATCCACACCAATCCACCCAAGTTCCATAATACAATTAAAATGTAGCAAGAAGATAGAAATAACCTCCGGTTCAAGAAGCTTGAATAAATACTACCATATATAAATAGATCAAGAAGAAAATAGTTTAACAAAGTAAGTGGATATATCCATATAATAAGTCCAAGAAGGCATGATAATATAATGAGAAAATCCCAAAAATCGACTAACACACCCACAGGGTCTGAAAAATAGAAAAATTGCTAATCCAACCAGTACAATACACCAAACCAAAAGAAAAGCATACACAACTCAAGGACGAATGAACTCCATATAGGCTTAGTAAAACTGGAATGCCAAACAACAAGCGCTCACATCCGACAAAGAAAAAGGGAACCATTGGATAATGAAAACTTTTTTAAAAGGTGTGTAGACTATTCAAATAAATAGCAAGATAAACATTACAGCAGTTAGGTATAAAGGCAAAATCAGCCATAACGACTTAGGAATATTCAATAAGCCCAATAAATAGAAAATGATACACCATATCATCATATTCCATAAAAAACTTCAATCCAATAAGCGGTTATAGCACCCAAGAAACATTGATTTTCTCAAAACAAGTTTCATACCTAAAGGGAGGAAAGACCTCATCCAACCAATAGATTGAAACAAAAAGCAAAATTAAAAGTTTACATGTTCTAACATAAGGAAAACCACTTTTATCTAAATTCACAAGCCCTAATAAGGGGGATATTATCATAAGAGAATATATTCACCATAGATTTTGCACCCCAATTAGCAAGAAAATCACAAATTTCCTTCCGATAAATATGAGAAATATGATAATCAAGAGAAGCAAGAAGCCTCCTCTGGTTAAGAAAATAGTAAACTTTAGCATTGCCATGAGCTCCTGACTTTAATAAATTCAAAAGGAGGAGAGCATCAATTTCAAACCATATTTTTTTAAATCCTTTATGAATACATAACGATATACCATAATGCAAACCATAAAGTTCAGCAAAAAAGAAAAAAGGTCTTAAAAATAGCAAATGCCAATCATCTTATCTTTAAAGTCTCTTAAAATACCCCCACAACCATAAAGCCCATTAGCAACAGATTCATCAGTATTAACCTTAATGACATGATAATTGGGCTTTATCCAATAAATAGTCTTACAAATAAAATCAACCTCAGAAGATGAGAGGGAAATCCCAAAACAAGGGGCCGGATGCTTGACACCTTTGAAGCTAGAAGGAGGAAGAAGGTTAGCTTTATAAAGGCAGGTAATTTTACATTTGGTTCTAGCAATAACATGGTGAAAGTTCATAGGAATATCACTATGTTTAGCATCATTTCTTCAGATACCATAGTAAAGTAATAGCGAGAACACATTTGATATGTCCTTTGAGGAAGAGGATAGAAAATTATTTGAAAGGCAATATAGAAAGGGATCCATCAAATAGAAAAGTATTAAACATACTATCATATCATAGTGCCGGACTTTTAGCAATGGGGCCATTAACGAAGGATCCACATTTCAATATGGAAGCAACATTGACATTTGGATGGAAGATGAAAACCTTTTTTCAGGAGAATGGCATCCACAAGAATGTAGTGTTTAAGGATACGCCAAGAAAGAACTAAAAATAAGGAAGGGATAGAATTACTCCAGATCATAGAAAAAACTAAAGGATCTTGACTTTTAAATCTAATAGAATGCCACACATCCTTAAAAACAAAATCTCCGAATTGTTAAACAAGATTTGATCATCTTGGATGTTGGATTAATATTGAGGATTTTGTTAACGATCACATTGGGTACATATAACCTAAATGAGCTATATCCCAAGAATTGAGTAATGAAATGGCAAAAGCATGTCAATAGAGTGATGAATAATGAGTCAATAGAACCCACAATTATCTTGCCAAAAGAAGGATGAACTAGAATTCACACCCAAGGAGATCATCTCCTCGAGCCACTTGATATTGCGAGTCTTCTCCACCGGGAATATTTTGAAAGAACAAATGAGTGATTACCCTTACAATATTTGGAGGATGAATTTGACCGGTAGCTCTAAGATTTCACCACATTTTGTAAGAAAAGTATTTAATGGAATCTTCTAAAGTTTTATAACCTAAACCACCTTCATTCAAAGGACCACAACAGGTGTACCGGCTAGCCCAATGAGTTTTTTTTGGATGTTGGAGTAGAACCCCAAAAGAATTTGTTGATAAGACGGTTAATCTTTTTAATGATAGAGGTGGTAGGGACAATAGTGAAAAGTAGATAAAAAGGTAAGGAGCAGAGAATGCTTTTAATCAGAACAAGTCTCGCTCCAAAAGATAGAAGATGGAATTCTGAGAAAGAAAATTTCTTATAAATTTTTTGAATCACCTCATCAAAAGGAAAGATCTTTTAGCACCACGATATAAAGCGGTAGTCTTAATAGGGAGAATAAGAGGGGCAAACCCCGTAATACTCTTAATAGTATTGATCCTAGGAGGAGGAATCGATTTACTAGCAATAAAACCACTTTTGTTAGGGTTAATTTTTAAGCCACTTTCCCTACCAAACTGAATAAAGAACTTACACAGTTTCTTAATGTATCAGGTAGATCCATTGCAGAAACTAATGAAATCATCTACAAAACGAGGTGAGAGATAGAAAACCACCCCAGTCTTGTAGAACATGTTAGGCATTTTACAAAATAGTTCAAGACTTGTGAGATATTCCATCATGATAATGAAAAAGGAGAAAGGGGTCCCCACCCTTATCCCATGGGAGAAATAAAAGAAGCCATGAACCTTGCCATTAATAAGTAAAGAGAATCCAGAGTTCTCAATACCATTCTTGATTAATGTAATAAAAGAATTGGAAAATCTCAAAAGAGTAAGAATTTTATAAAGTCCATATTATCGTAAGCTTTGGAAATGTCTAGCTTAAAAACTAGATTCCCACACTGAACCTTAGTATTTAAATCATGGATAATTTCATGAGCTAACAACACATTATCAAAGATGGATCTACCTTTGACAAAACTCGTTTGATTGGGGGAGAAGATTTTAGGAAGTAAATTACCTAGTCTTTTGGCTAGGATCTTATATATGAGCTTATGAAAAGAGTACATAGGCTTATAGGTCTAAAATGGTTCTAAAGTTCATTATCTATTTTAGAATTAGAACAATGGAAGTACTAGAAAAGTGGGGAGGATATTTCCATTAAAAAATCCAAAACAGCTTTAACCACATCTTCTTTGATAATATTCCAACACTTTTGAAAAATAAAGGTCATAAAACCATCGGGGCTAGCAGTCTCTTAATCTGAAAGTGGATGCAATTTCAAATTGGTAGAGGTAAGCATTTTGTTATCTTCTTCAATAATGATCTTAGGGATAACCTCAGGCCATGCTAATTCATCATTAGAGACATTATTATTAAGGAGATTAGTGAAGAAAGATACACCCGTAAAATTCCTTATCATTATTTTGATTTTCTTGATGTGATTGAGGGCCTTTTTTTTTTTGAACATAACATGAAAATATTTGGTATTCCTATCTCCCCCCGATATCTTTTTTAATGGAATCCTTTTGCCAAAGGTTTCCTCTATGTCTTGATAGAAAGTTAACCTATCTTTGGCTTGGTTTAATAAGATATTTTGGAGGTATCATGAATAGCTTCTTCTAAAGCTATGACTTCTTGTTCTATATATTTTGAAGCGGTTTTTGTTCAACCATTTAGGGAATTATTTAAGCCTTTTTAATTTAAGCCATAATCTCTTCATCCCAATAATAGAATCATCAGGATAAAGAGGATCTCCCTAATTAGTAGCAACCACCTCTGAAAATCTATCATCCATAAGCCACATATTTTGAAAACGGAAAGGAATACGATAAAAGGGGGATTCCGTGCTAACCTTAACAGAGATTAGCAAAGGGGAATGATCGGATAAGGTTCTTGAGGTGTTCAAGTAATCGAAAGGAATTGTTCCATAGATCATTAAACATCCTATCTAGTCTTTGCCAAAGTCTATGATTATTCCAGGTGAATTGAGAGCCTATAAAACCTAGATCGGTAACGTGACAATCCAGAATCATATTATTAAAGTCCTCCATGGAGAATAGGTTAGGAGTATTTCCACCAACTCGTTCTGAAGAGGAAGATATAGTGTTAAAATCCCCACCCACGAACGGGAGCATTAACCTAGGATGGGAAATTAACTCTTCCCTACGGTCCTTCTACCATTACAAGAAGCATAAACAAAAGATCCAAAATATCACCAATTGCCAAAAGTGATTTTAACATTCACTACCAGGTGAAGATCCTAGATAATATGAAGAACAAAAGGATTTTTCCAAAAGATCCAAATTTTGTTACTTGAGTTAGCGAAAACTATCAAAGTCATTCTATAGATTAAATGCTAGAAGGAAGGATAAAGGGTTCCAAGATTGCCGAGAGAAATGTTATGGGTGCGAACTATGTTGAGTCTCAAATAGAGAGGGAACCTATCCTCTAGCATTTCGAGAAAAGACCATTTACTTTGGGTGAGAAGCCGGATCTAGTTACTCAAAGTTAGGAAATTTAGATTTAGATGGTTTGTTTTCTTTTTTATAAATGTATGGAAGTCATTGGCCATACACAACCTCACCATCAAATAGCGAGTGTTCAGTTAAGTGTTTATTGCCAAGTGAAGCCTGGAGGTTAAAAGTCATTTCTCCTTCTTCCAATTCAGTGTTGATGAGTGATGTAACTTAGGTTTTGGATTTAGATCAGGGTTAGAAGAGGAAGCACAAGAGGGATTAGAATTAGGCAAAACACAAATACCTAAATCAAGAGTAAAAGTTATCTCTAAATACTGCAAATCCTCCATTCCTACAATAGAATTCATTTGACCTTTAGCTAATGGAGATACAGAAGTAGGGATATACACATTAGTGAGGGAATCAGCAACTAGGGGGGAGCCAGAGCTGCTATTAGAGGCATTAATGTCAATATTGTTATTTTGAGAATGGATTCCAACATGAGGAGCCTGTTCCTTAATAGGAAGTGAGCAAAAATGCTCAACCGTATCCATCTTAGATTCGGGTTGGTGGCTTTGAACCGGGATCATTTCTATCAAGTATTGGGGTGTTATTAGTAGTCATATCATTTTGTGGTTCATTCAAAGTGGCCTTAATGGATGGAGCAGCTTTGGATAGCACATGATTTTTCTTTAAATGCGGATGAGCTACAAAACAATCGAAATCCATGCACATGAATCAATAAAAAAGTTTTCAAACTCTACTTTTTTATAAATAGCCAAATTTTTCGACCTAAACCATTTTCTTAGGATATTTTTTGGTTATATCCAATTCCACAAGTATCAGAGCGAAGCGTTTTGATCCAACTGGAGGCGGTCAATGACCAACCACAACATAGAGAAACTCGGGATTAAAGAAATGCACACGAAGGTTAGGAATAGACAACCAAACTGGAATGATTGGAGATTCCTCCTTAATGTCGAAAAAAGGAGTCCATTTCAATAACCGCATATGGCAACTAAAAAAAAATATGATCGTCTTGCAAAAACACTGGAATAATCCAAATCATTACAGTTGAATCAATACATCGTGAATCAATCGGACCCACAAAAACTCGATAATTTGATTATGAAGAAAGGCTGGATATTTTCCATAGAAGGACGTCCTGAGCAAATTTACCAACCAAAGCAAATTCAAAAGGTTTAGCATGCTTTTCAACCATTGAATCGAACACATGATCGGGTACACCTAGAAGGGCGAAACAAATTTGAAAGACTCATCGATTCTTTGCCTTACATCCTTGAAAGATTTAGAAGCCATTGAAGGATTTGGGCCGAGTTGCCGGGGATCGACCTATAATTGCCGCATGAGTGAGCAATTTCTATTTCTCATGTTTCAATCTCTTCCTCTTGCACATATTGAGCAATGAGCTCATTAAGAGTTCATTTTTCCTTTTGAGTATTATAACTTATCTTAAAAGGATTAACTTGTCTTAAAAAAGTGATCAAAATTAAGTGTACAAAATGTCATCAGATATCTATAATTTTAGTGCTCTCAGTCTAGTGAAAAATTAGACATCTCCATAATGTACTCCTTATATTTCCATTGCCTTTATCGCATTGAAATGAGTTTACTAAGAATAGTACTCACGACCTTTGAGAACTAATGAACGTCCTATTTGGCTTAAAATTTTTTTAGCACATTCCTCTTCAAGCATTGCACCTCTTATAGTTTAGAATGCTCCATGATCATAAGACTCACGGTTAGAACGCTCCCACTTTTCAAAGTTAGCCCTTTATTCAATACTACTTTTCTGATAAGAGGGCGTTGAGGATCGTAATCAAGATCCATACACTCAAGAACAATGATCATATGCTCTTTCCATTTCTTAAAGTTAGTGAGTTGAGCACTTTAATGTTATTCAAATTGATAGATATGGAAGAAACATTAATTGAAAAGAACAAAAATAATACTCACAGTTAACAACATTGTCATTTTCTTGTGCATATATAATGTAAACAAAATATATGCTTGAAATAAAATATTTAATAAAATATGCACATATGAAATACCTAACACAACATTGCAATTTAGTCTTTGGACATAAACAATAATTTGTAAATGGTACTCTAAAATTATAGTCAACAAATATGATAATAAATTTTACCAACAATATGCCTATCTTTGGATCAACATATTGTATGCATGATTAATATAAATTCATCACATATTTGTTCTTGCAAAATCGGCCAAAAAAATAATCTTCCTTTGGGCCGATTATTTTTCATAGATTAAAATATAATTCATATGTAATATTCATATATTTCAAAAATAAAAAAAATGATATAATAGAGGTCACTTTGGTGACATAATATTTCAATTTAAATTAATTTTGAAATAACAAATATCAACTATATTATTCCAACAATTACTTCAATTGATGAACTTGAAATATTTAAAAATAATAACAATATAAATATTAGCTAAGCTCAAAATTCAAAATATGCAAACTAGATACTGTATTAGAGGAAAAGAAAAGAATGCATAATGTCATAATTAATAAAACAAATGAGCATTCTAGATTTCACAATAGAAATCTAATCCATTATGTATTAGTGAATTATGAATTATTTACCGAATGCCAAAGCAATAAATATCTATAAAATTTTAAATATTTATACATAAATATTTAATATTATAAAAAATTTTGAAATAGAAAACCTTTAGAAATATTAAACAATAAGTGTAATTATTACATTTACTTAATAAATATTCCTTTTAAAATTAATTTCAGAAAGCAATTAAATGTAAAATATTTCAGATTAACAAAGATAGATTTAAAATCTGAAATGAATATGAAATGTTATAAACATGAATGAATATAAAAAGTTTATAACGTGAATTAATTGTATAAAGTAATTAAATGTAAAATATTTCAGATTAACAAAGATGAATTTAAAATTTGAAATGAATATGAAACAATATAAATAATGCTATATAGCAAATAATTTCATATATAAATTATAATATAAAATGTTAAAAATAAATAAATGTAATAAACTGCAAAGTAGTAAGGAGAAACGGATGAAATTGAATTAAATGGAATAAAAATAACATTTATACTAATTTATATATATTATATATATACCCCTAAGGAGAAATGGATGAAACCAATTAAATGAAATAATTATAACATTATAACGATATATATTTATATATATACCTTAGAAAAATGTTTCATATTCTTTTTTTCCTTTTTTCTTTAAATCTGAAATATCGGTTCATATTATAAACGGTGGTGAAAAAGCGTTTCATTTTTTTTTTTAAATATGAAATATCGTTTCATATTATAAACACTTTATATACCTTTTTTTATATTAAGATCCCAATGACAAGAATAAATATGTTGATCACCTAAAAATTAAAACTGTGATCAATGTATAAAGCAAATTTAGCTATATTATTTTACTCAAAATCAATAATAGAAAAGCCATCTAAAAAATATCGATACTTCATGCAAATGACCAAATTATTTGCTTGAAAATTTTGAATCATGTACTTTGATCTAAAATTTTTAAATAATCAATACAAAAGATGAAGAAGAAAAATCATTTCTCAATGATTCAACATGATAACTACTCTGATACTACTTGTTGGAAACATATAAAGATAAAAAAAATAAATTTATCTAGTTCGGATCTCATGTCAAATCATAAAGAAAATTTAATCGGAAGCGTTCATGAATCCATGGAAGAGCTAATGTGTCATACAATTGAAGTTGCGGCGGCGCTCTAAACTAGCGTTCACGCTCCGTGTTTTCCTTGCTTCCGACGCAATCAACCGTTGTTCTTCCGATTTGGCATCGATCTCTCCACCCTTTAGTTGGTAATGTCGCTCTCTTTGGATGAAATGGCTTTTCAAGCTTGCTGGACAAACGCACCCCGGTATGCTCGATCCAGTATCCTTACCTACGACTTCTGTTAAATATTTCAAGGATGCTCTCTCGGGTTAATCCGTTCCCCCTACTGCTTTGGTTAAACTAATGTCTACTGATTTCTGTGGTATGCCTGCAATAATGTGTTCGGATTCTGATGTGGAAATTCTTGCTAAGCCATTTGAATTCTCATTGGTGGGTAAATTCAACTTGAAACGAAATTTAGAAAATATCGCTCTTTTTCATATCAAGCTCACGGGCACTTTTTGTGGGATTGATCAATCGAGGCATATAATTCAATTATCAAATGACTTGGATTATTCAAGAGTTTTACGCGTCGTTCTTATTTCATTTTAACGCCGTGACTTCTTAAGTGGACACCTAGTTTTGATATTAAAGAGGAATCACCAATTGTTCCTATTTGCCCAATATCGCATACACTTTGTTATCAGTTTTGTTCTTGTGGGAGCTATCTTTGGATAGCCTCTTCAAATTGATCAAACTCGTATAAGATCCGACCTCGATAGCTCGGATACTTGTTGAAGTTGATATAACTAAAAGACATCCAAAAGAAATCTAGATTGGATAAAAAAATGGGTTATAATCAAAAGGTTGAATTTGAAAACTTTCCTCTTTTTGTACACCGCAAAATTCATGGGCATGAACACACAGATTGTTTTATCTTACATCCACATCTCAAAAAAAACAATCTTCCTATTCCTACTATTTCGGTGACTAAGGAACAACCAACTAAAATGACATATGTGCCAAAAGCTAACCAACATAATCATCCTCCACAAAATCACTCTTTACCTAGAGCATTTGAATTGCAAGGAGGCTAATTAGGTGTTGAACAATGACATTGATACGGTTGGTTTTGGGAACTTAGAAAATATGCCTACTACTATTCCCATTGGTAACAAGGGCCCTTACAACTAATGACCCAAAATAAAGAAATGAAATTAGGCTTGGGAACATCACCTCATTTGTAAATCTTAGTTTGGATCAACAAAATAAAATAAAACAAACCATTAATCTAGAAAAGAAGATGAAACTATTCCTACCTCCCCTAACACTTTGAATGGCCAAAATGATAGCATAACTAATCAGTCATTCTCTGATATGGAAGAAGGGGAAATTACCATCACAATTCCTTTGCTTAATAATGAAACTTTGGATCACACTAACTACTCTTTTTTGAGATACCTTGGACACCTGAGACCCTTTCAAATTATAAACAAAAAAAATCATTCAAATCCAAAATAACTCTAAAAATGCAACCAGAATCACAAGATCTTTATCAACCCTACAATAATTTCCTTTCTCCTCATTCTCATCCAATCAATTTTTCCATTCCAACAATTATGATTAATTTCATCATTTGGAACATTCGTAGTATTGGGACTACTCTAGTTTGCACGTTAGAAGCCTCTGTGCATTCATAATATATCTCTCCTTACTATCACGAACCACTTATCCACTCTTCTAAGATATGGCATACCGCTAGAACATTAGGTTTCCCTAATTTTTCTCACAACATTAATAACAAAATTTGGTTGTTTTGGAATAATTCTATCAGCATCAATATCCTTGACAACCAACAATAATTGATTAATGCTCAGATTTCTGTGGGTGTTTTCACCGTGATGTGCTCTTTTATTTATGCATCTTGTAATAGAGCCGATAGGAACATTCTATGGAATAACTTAAGATCTTTAGCTTCCTCTGTCACTCAACCCTGGATGGTTGGCGGAGATTTCAACACCATCCTCTCTACTTCTGAAAGAAAGGGAGGGTCATCTCCTAATATTAATTCTATGGAAGATTTCGCTAATATGATTACGGGCGTAACTTTACCGATATAGGGTTCTCGGTTCCAACTACATGGAACAATTCTAGACTTTGGCAAGCGTCGATCGTATCCTTGTTTGGATTGATCAATGGCCTAATACCTCGGTATAACACTTAGTAGAACATTATGCGATCCGCTCCTCTTCGATCCTTTGGAAAACACCCCTACTTCAATACGCATCCCCTTTCGTTTCCAAAATATGTGGTTGCAACATAATGACTTTATGTTGTTTGACTAACTATCTGACCTATTCACCACGATAACTCCATTAAAGGCATGATCTATTTTTGGCTTAAACTTAAAAGATTAAAACAAACTCAGGTGGAATAAACATCATTTTAAAACATTTTGCAAATCTTAAAACTATGGAAGATCTTGTTTGCTCTCTTGAAGAAGGCTGTTTTGAGACCCTAATAAAATGATGAACTCAACGAAGCTAGAGATAACTTGATTAAATATCAAAACATGGAGGAAACTTATTGGCGGTAAAAAGCTGCTACTAAACATATTGCAGATGGCGACAGAAACACAAAATATTTCCACGCACTTTTCAATAAAAGAAAAGTTATAAACTCGATTAAGAAAATTAAAAACAATAATGATAATTGGATATCGGACAAAAATGATATTAAAGACTCGGTTATCCATCATTTCCAAAATTTGTTAAACAACAACATTAACATGGAACCTATTGCTAACCCTCATCGATTCCCTCAAAATTACTTCGATCAAAACATCTCTCTTTGTAGGTGTCAGGATTACGAAATTAGTAATGTTCTCCAAAGCATGAATTGAATTCGATTCTTTGGCGGGATGGTTACTACTATATTCTTCCAAAAGTGTTGGTCCATTATTAAGTCGATTTAATTGAAGCCGTTATTGACTTTTTCAATGGCAACCCCCTTCCTAGATTCTTTTCTAGCACCTCCATAATACTTATCCCTAAAAACAACCATCCGAAACATGGAATGACTTTAGACCGATTAGTCTATGCACCTTTTTTTAACAAGCTAATATCCAAAATAATCAACCGTATCAACCCTCTGTTGCGAACATTATCTCCCAATCAAAGCTGGTTTCATTAAAGGGAGAACCATAGCGATAATATCCTTTTAGCACAAGAAATGATTCATGATATTGATGTTCCTATTAGAGCGGTAACATTGCTTTCAAATGGACATTTCTAAAGCCTTTGACAATCTCTCTTGGGAATTCCTCGTTCTATACTCCAACTTTTTGGATTCTCAAACGAATTTATTCATTATCATTAAAATTGTATCACTAATGTTTGGTTCTCGATTATCGTTAATGGAGAATGGTTTCTTCACTTCTAAACACGGCTTACGCCAAGGAGATCCATTATCGCCATTACTTTTTATTATAGCTGTAGATTATTTATCCAGGAGCCTGAACGATCTTTTCTATTATAAGCCAAGTATGATTTACAAAACTCAAGGTGGATTTCCCATTACTCATCTTTGCTTTGCTGATGATTTTATCATTTTCTGCAATGCTTCTATACCGCACGTCAAAACCATTATGAAATTCTTTAAAAAATTTGGCAAAGAAAGCGGTCTCCTCCTTAACAAAAATAAATGTTGCTTCATAACCGCTAATAAAATCAACAATAATTGGATTAATCAGATAGCGAGGATCACTAACTTTCATCAACATCATCTTAGATCAATTATCTAGGTACTCCTCTTTTCAAGGACATAAAGATCTTACCTTTTGTGATTTAATCCACAAAATATCCAACCGTATCTCCTCTTGGGAATATCATTTTCTATCCTTTGGAGGGAGGTTAACTCTGATTAAGAGTACACTTAATTTGATGATCTTATTCAAACTATCATTCCAACTAATTTTTGTATTAATAGAACTGAGAGGATAATTAATAAATTTTTTTGGGGGTCTAATACCTCTTCCTCAAAAATACCGTCCTCTTGGCACAAAATCGTGGCATCTCGAGGAAGGTGGTGCGGGACAAATCTATCAAAGACATCATCAATGCATTCTCTTATAAACTTTGGTGGAATTTTAGAAGCAACAATAGCCTTTGGGCTAACTTCATGACAAACAAATATTGCCTATATGAGCACCCATTGAACTGCTCTTATAAAACTAACGCTTTTCCTATTTGGAAAAGACTTTGTAATATCAAATGGAAGGCGGAATCTTTAATTTTTGGGGCATTAACTCGGCAACTCTTTCTTACGGCAAGATAACGGCTTGGAAATAACTCTTTTGATGAATTAATTTCCTCATGTTCTATTGATACCATCAAAGTCAAATCTTTACGGAATAATAATAAATGGAACTTTTCGGGCTCATTGATTATATCCCTTCATCCTTTTAGACAAACTCAATAACATAAACATTACATCCAATAAAAGACCGATTCTTTTAAACTCTCTCACAATGGCGAATTCAGTTTTAAAATGTTTGGCTTATGATCAAAGAACACCGATTATTCCAAAGTGTATGCTCGACTTTGGCATAATAATATTCCCACCTCATATTCCATACTCACTTGGCGTATCTTAAAAAGCTTTGTCCCTATTGATTCCTTGATGTGGGGTAAAGGTTTTTATTTCCCATCAAAATGTCATTGTTGCTCCCATATTGAAAATATAAATCACCAATTATTGAGTGGAGCGATTGCATCTAAACTTTGGATTTTGATAATCTTTTCTCCATTGACAAATATAACTCGCTTTCTATTTATCAACTCCTCGAGATATATTTTGAAAACAATATAAAAGGTCATATTAAAATTATTCGCGATCATTATTCTGGTTCATTTGGATGGCTAGAAATGATGCTAAGCATAATGATATTTCTATGAATCATTCCAAAATAATTGCCAAAACTAAATTCAAAATCCGTGATCTATTTAAAGCCAACCTTATTAAATATAAACACTTAAAAGGGTGTAAATTTGTCGCCTCTAAATTGGGTTTGCATTTGCCTGATACAAACACCTCTAATCAAGCCAAAATACTTTATTGTACCAAACCACAGGATAACGTTATCAAAATTAACACCGATGGGTGTATCCCCTAATGCTTACGGTTGTGGTGGCATCTTTAGAAATTTCAAGGGTGATGTTCTCATGGCCTTTGCTAATCCTATTATTACTAACTCAGTCCTTTTGCTGAACTTATGGCAGTGTATAATGCTCTTAACATTGCATTACAGAAAGGTTGGCTTAATATCTGGCTTGAAGTGGATGCCTTACTACTAATTGATCTCCTGCAATCCAAAAAAAATGGCAATGTGGAATTATATTATTTAATCAAGCAAACTAAAATTCTGCTCAATCAATTTTGTTACAAAATCACTCATATATGGAGGGAAGGAAATGCTTATGCTGATTACCTTGCTAACTTAGGAACTAGATTGAATGAGCCCACTAATTTTGATAACCATTCTATTCCTAAACACTTACAAGGATTGGTTAACTTGGACAAGACAGGTTTGCCTTACATTAGATCATGACATTTTCTACTTTGCATCTTGTCTTCATATTTTTAATCTTTGAAGCACCCTATCTGCTATATGTTATTGTGGATCTCGATCGGTCCCCATTAAGCATTGTTGCTTCTTTTCATTCGAAGATCTCGGGTTGTTAGGCTATGAATATCTCGATTTATGGAAATTTGTGTTTGATGTTATCGTCTGGCGGGAATATCGTATTGTTCCCTAGGTTAATTTTGATCTAGATTACCTATATGGCAGCCCTATCTGCTGCTTGGAAATGCTACTCTAAATGATTTTTGGATTTTTTTGGGTTGTTTTGTTGGATTCATTGCATTAGGCCTTGCACCTTTTTCCGTGAAAGATTTCTGGATTGTTTTCGGCCCCTACTTACATCATGCATTAGTTTTGCTGTTTCTAATCCCACATTTGGAAAAGTTTCCTTTGGCTGTGAGTAATTGTTATCCGGTTTACTGCTTGTGGATGCAATTCTTCTTTGGTGATTATGGTGCTTATATTGTCCTTTATCGGATCGATTTGATATGAATTATCGAAAAATTTTTTTTACGCTTATATGAATAGATCTAACGATTTTCCTGAAACTTGTGGTCTTGTTCCTACTAAATGTTCATATGGGAATTGCTCTAAGTGCATTTCTTTGGGTTTATACTTTGGTTAGTTGTTACATTTGGCTGCACATATTACCTTCGATTTTGTCACTGCGATGATTCGGGTTGATTGGCTTCATTTTTCTGCTTATGGCTGCAAATCTGCTTGGAACTGCAGATCTAAATGTTTTTTTTGAAACTTGTGGCTGCTGTTCCTGCTAACTGAATATTCATATGGGAATTGCTGCTCTAAGTGCATTAGCTGGGTTTATACTTTGGTTCGTTGTTACATTTGGTCATATATTACCTTGCTATTTTGTGTTCGCATGATTGGTTAAATTGGCTTTCATTTCTTTAATATGTTGGTTATGTCGCCTTCTCATCTTTCGGTTGCCCCGCGGAATATCTCTTCCCTGCTTGTCGCCAGGGTTGATCCCATCACCGATTATGATATTCTCAATCGGATTACTAACTTTTCTCTTATCCGTTCGTTTCATGACCTGAATTACCTATATGGCACCCCTGAATGCTGCTATTGGTATTGCTGCTCTAAATGCAATCGGATGATATTTTGGATGTTTGTATTTCATACCCTTTGAAATACAATGCTTTACTTTACCACTGCTATCCCAAGGTCATTTATAAGGGGAGGGTTTCCTGGGACTCTTTCTGCACTGATATATTCTATTGGGAAGGTGTTAATCTGATGATTTTGCGAGGTTATAAAGCTCACTTGTCTATCAACAACCTGGATGTTGCCTTCTCTCGTGTTTGTTGGCTATGATGGCGTGATGATCTCACTTCCTATTGGTCTAGTAGCTCCTGTGATGTAACCCTTCTGCTGAAGTTCGGATGCTCATACTTGCATCTGCCCCATCAGGATGTGATTGAGCCTGAGCCTTTTCTATCACATTTCCTTAATATCATTCTCACTTTATGGTGTTTTCCTCCACTTATTGTCGGCATTACCTTAACTGCTATATCTTTTTGCTGCTCTCTTATTGTTTTGCAGGTTTGCTCCAGTTACTATTTTACTTTTAATTGTTTTAATGCTTTCTTTGGATTTTGGATGTATTTAGATTGGGATTTTTCTCCTTAGGTTGATTGTAGCTCTTTGAGCAGTAGTTCTGGAGTGTAATCCCTTTTAAGGATCTTGTAACCTTGTTTTTGTGGCAATAAAATACCCCCGTATCATGGGGTTTCCTTAAAAAAATAAATAAATAAAAAAAAATGGAAGAGCTAATGCGGGATTTTGGCCTTCCACTTCTAAAAGGGTGTTCTTGAGAGAGAGAGAGAGAAAGAGAGAGAGAGAGAGAGACTTCTTTTCACTCAAGATGAGATATGAGTAAAATGAGAACTTCACCCTTTAGAATGGGAACCATGACCCTAGTTATACTTGAGTGCATTTTACTTTATTTCAACTCATCATTAAAATAAAATAAACTGTCCGGTTTCTACACATGATAATTCCATATAAAATTAATAAGATTTCTCAAAAGCCTAAAATTAATTAATCTTTATTTGATCACAAAATTATTAGGCTTAAAAATAAGATAATGCATAATGTATAATTAAATTCATATGTGAGCCCACATTTAAAAATCTCTAATATGGAATCTATGGATGTGCACATCCCCTACATGCAACGCTATAGTATTGAAAATATTTAACTATAATTTTTAGTTTTAATCTATGAAGTAATATTTAAATCAAATATTACAATGCATATCTTCTTTAATTATTTAAAAAAATTATAGTTAAAAAGGCCCTTTTTATTTTACTTTTTAGTTTTTTAGTAACATTTTAAACATTTAAGTAAAAAAAAATGTTATATTTCGATAAATAAATTACCATTAGAATTTTTGACAAAATTTCTAACAGAAAATGAAAAGCTATTTTTTTGGCCACCAAACTAATTAGGTAATGAGATTTTAAGTGGTGCTAGGTTCTTTTGATAATTAATTTAGAGCTAATTAGTGTTAAGTGAGATATGTTTAACCTATTGAAATTTATTTGAGGTCTTATGTTTAATCAATATGGCCAATTCGATTTGATCTTATAGGGTTAAATAGGTCTATTTTAAGTTAAATTAGTTCAAAAAGTCTAATAAAGCTTCACCAAGATATTATTTGGCTATATTAATTATTGATAAATAATAATGACCTATTAATATGGTAGGCCATGATTATTTTTGAACATAATTATTAATGATCTATTTAGGGGATCTTAGTTTAATCTAATTATTAATTATGGTTAGAACATATGAAGTTTGATGGTTTAATCCTTTAACATAGGTTTCACAAATTGATTTGATTCATTGACTCAAAATAACTAATTAAATTTGGTAATTTTTTGACATAAATTACTATTAGAATTTTGACAAATTTTCTCATAGAAAATCAAAAGCTAATTTTCCACCAAACCTATTAGATAAAGAAATTTTAAGTGGTGGTAGGTTCTTCCAATAATTAATTTAGACCTAATTAGTGTTAAGTGAGATATGTTTAACCTATTGAAATTTATTTGAGGTCTTATGTTTAATTAATATGGCCAATTTGACAGCTTTGCTCTTATTGGGTTAAATAGGTCTATTTTAAGTTAAATTAGTTCAAAAAGTCTAATAAAGCTTCACCAATATATTATTTGGCTATATTAGTCATAGATAAATAATAATGACCTGTAATATGGTAGGCCATGGTTGTTTTGAACATAGTTATTAATGACCTATTTAGCCTTAGGGATCTTAGTTTAATCTAATCATTAATTATGGTTAGAACATAAGAAGTTTGATGGTTTAGTTTTAAAATAGGTTTAACCAAGTGTTTTGATTTAGTGGGTCAAAATAACTAATTAAATTTGGGGTTAATTTTGATTAGGTTGATCAAAGGTTAAATCTAGCCTGTAAGTTAGACTCAGAGATCTATTAATCAATTAAAGTATTTTGACAAATATTTTAATCAGCGATGAAAAAATTGAATGCTTATACCACAATCTGAATCCACTTAAACTAAGTAGGTCTACCCAAAGGTTTGCTAAGGTTAAACTTATCAATATGAATTAAATTTGATTTGAATATAAATGATTAAAAATCTCTTTAAATGAGTTTAAATCACATTTAAATCCTATGATCATTTTAGGTCCAAATTCTAGTTAACTTTGGTTAAGGGGTTGAATATGATTTTTATATACATTAGAATTAAATTTATGAATAAATTAAGAATTTGAATTAAACTAAAATTTGGAAAGGAGAGATAGCTTGGATCATCTCTAGAAAGAGCTAGAAGATTAAGCAAATGATATTAATTTGGTTAAGTACTAATTTAGTTAAGTTTTAATGATTATGACCAACTCAATCTCAATTTAAGAAATTGAACTTGTCTCACCCAAGTGTCAATATCTATCAATTTTGATGTTGTTTATGTTAACAACTACTCATGCATATTCAAATTGGCATATTATATGATTTTCTTAAACAAAAAAAGGAAAATGCACATCATCAAAATGATTCTATGGCTTGCTATTGTTAGGAGATTTTCTTCATCATGGTGATGTTTTAGATATTCCATGTAAGGTCGTTCAAGCATTAACGTTGATGAAATATAATAGAATACCTTATATGGGACATACCATAAACATAAATGTTTAAAGCTATCTAATATAATTCATTAGCATATTTAAAAGTATATAAAAATGCATTGCCCAATCCATTATTTTAAAATTTTGACCGATTATACTATTAATATTGTTTGATATTAATCACATTTTAGTGCAAATAAATTAACATTATCACAAATAAGAAATAACAATTTTACATTCATAATACATACATCAAATTAGGTGACAATCATAAATATGAATTCCAAACACTTGATGCCATGGATGTACTCTAAAGATAATCATTAGGTTTTGAGGCACATCCATCCACAAGACCTTGACATAAATTCTATAAAAAAAGAATAAAATTAAAATTTAATGAAAATGACCTTATATATATATATATATATATATATATATATATATATATATATATATATATATATATATATATAACACAATTAGTTATTTTAAAGCTAAGAATTTTTTATAACTAAGAATAAAAATACAAAAGTAGAAAACTTTAGTTCGAAAGAAAAAATAATAAATAAAAAAATTAAAAGCATCAAATGATCAAAAAAATTATTATATAAAAGTAGCTAAGAATCTTTTTTTTTTTTTGTTTGGCAGGGACATTTGAGCAAATTTCATCTCAAACTCATACACACAAACAACACATACAAGAATTTGAACTCAACACTACCTGATTGATAGCTTTAGCTCTCAACCACTAAGGTGCCTTACACAAATAAGAATTTAGTTTCCATCTCTCACTTAGAAGTATCACTACAATCTAAAAAGTTAATGTAAGCACTAATGAAATATGGTTTATTCTTATAATGCCTTTTTTATCTATGTTTCTCATAAACAAAATGCATTAATTATAGGAGGATTTGTTCAACAAAAAAAAATAAAATAATAATAATATCTTATTGTTCCCCATACATAAATATGTGGTAAGGGAGGGAGAAAATAACCTCCAATAAACAATTACCATAGCAAAAATGAAGATTTAAAATGATGAGAAATATCGATCATCTCTTTAGGGGGCATGGGTTGATATCTCTTATTTAATAATATGATTTTACTAATCTAATGAGGTGATCCTTGAATTAGAAGGGTGATATATATATATATATATATATATATATATATATATATATGACCTTTTTATTAATTGATACTCTCTTTATAGTCATAAATAATCTATTACATGACAAGAATTCATATATTTTAGAATATTATATTACACATTCCAATCAAATTGCTCTGACCCATGTAATCAAATAAAAGATTTATCCATATATCAAAATTTAGATCAAATTTAAGCTGCGTTAAAGGGAGTGGGCGAAAATGTACCACTATGCAGTTTGGGAACTAGATTTAACCTATATTTTGATATTGTTTTGAAGAATCTACGATATGAAAGTTGAGTTTTCTAACCTGACTTAGTTACTTATGAAAGCTAAAAACTGCATTTGACTTTATAAAATAAAAAAAATTTATACACCCAAAACTTCTTCATAAAGTAACTTATTCTCTGATTTCACTAGAACTTCTAATATAGCAATAGCTTCTCCAAATAAACCCTTCGTCACAATGTATACCAAAATAAAATTTAATTGAACAATTTTCATAAAAATTAACTTTATCAGCATCTTTATTTAGCACAAGAAATCTTAGAAGCCCTTGAATGCTTTTCATATAAATTTAGAGGCCATTCGGGATCTCTTTATTATTATTATTTTAATTTTAATTAATTATTTATTTAATCCTAACGCATACAAAAAAGCCAAGAAATTCCTTTGCACCTATGCTCCTTTGACTTTTATAAAGAGGTAAAATAAAATAAATGAATAGATACTAATTTAATTTTAAAATTCATCGTAGTAATAAAAAAGTCATCTTAAATCTAAGAAAAGAAAATAAATAGTTGTTAAATTTTAAAAATAATCATCTTCATATTTTAATTTTTTTCTCAATCCTTCATATTTGAACGTAAGTAATAACTCTAATATAAAAAATGTAAACTTATATTGAGATAAAAATAATATATCAATAATTAATATTATTTATCTCAAAATAAATTTGATAATTTTTAATTCATCATTGTCAATTTTTTGTCAAAAATATCTTAACACAAAATTTATTCTTCACTATATTATTGAAGGAAAAAAGTTGTGCCATCAAAATTTTGATTTTTAATGAAAATTCGCTGTAATATACATGCAGTTCATTATATTATACTCAATCAAGCGGACCTAGGCATTATTAAGGAGGGTCAATCGCTCCTTATGAATTTTATAATTTTCTTATATAAAATATAAATTCAATTTTGATTTTCAACAGTATGGTATTTTTCGATCACCCATTTTTATATATTATCCACAAAACGTATCTAGACATATCAAGAGCTTTGAAAATATATTATCTTACAAAAAAAATATTATTCTAAGATCTCATTTATTTCAATAATAATTTAGCTCTCATTTCATGATTATTTCAATCCATTAGATTGCTTAATTTGCTTAATTTAAATTGGTTAAATAAATCATATGATTTTTCACCTACATTACATATAATGAGTATTACTATGGAGCACAGAACTATGCACTTCTGTACTCCAAACATATATAACTTACTTAGGCCACCTGTAAAATTTATTATCTATCTTATTCTCGCTTTCCTAAATTTGAACTTTTAGGTGTGAAGCTTCCTTGCACAATGATTGTTCGAACAAGACGATGGAACTTACCAAATTTCTCCATGGGGCATCCCTTTACTTATTATTTTACGCTTGAAGAACTACTTTTCACAAGCCTCGAAGGAATCATCATGCTCTTTCTTGGCAACTATCCATTCTCCTTTAGTAAATACTTTCACCTACTTATTATTATTATTATTATTATTATTATTATTATTATTATTATTATTATTATTATTATTATTATTTAAATTATATATCCATGTATATCATTAATTCCTTTTTTTTAATATAGAGATGGGTTATATCTATGTTTGTTGAGAGCTACATCAAGAACATCACCCATATTGAGATGTATGAAATGGTCCTGCACTAGCTTCTTTCAAGCAATGACTTCCTCCTTATTTTCTTTACTACCAAAAAATTTCTATGAGAGGGTAAAAAATGAGAGCATTATTCTAAAATATTCAAAAAGTTTTGAGTTACGCAAAGATGGTATAATAGTGGAAGGTGAATCTACACCCATAAATGCTGATTTAGCATTTTAACGGTGATCAAGATTTGCAACATCTTCAAATGCTTCACTTCAAAAGATTATGACGCCTTGAACTGATTGAAAGATCCTTGTCAGTAGCCATGGGTTGCATCATCTAAGAAAATCTTGTAGACCTAGGGTGATTTATGTGAGTCACTATAGCACCCAAGAGGGGCGGGGGAGTGAATTGATTGATATTAAAAATTTTAAAAGCTAAGGTGTCATCGACCACCACTGATCCTCGCCGTTAGCCACCACCACTGATCCTCGCCGTCATCGACCACTGTTGCCGGTCATCATCACCGACCACTATCGTCGGTCATCATCGTTAATATCTTCGTCAACATTATCGTCAACATCATCGTCAACATCGTCGTCAACATCATTGTCAACATCGTCGTCAACATCGTACTACTAGAATCATTGTTGTCCTTTCTCATATAATTGTAATCGGTATCGGAAGATCTTGTACTCAAAATGTATACATAGTGGAAGCTTTTTATTTGGCTAGGCCTCGTGATTTTTCCCTCTTTTTGAGGTTTTCCACGTAAAAATTTTGGAGTTTTATTGTCCACTCTTTAAATACCTATGTGTGTGCTAGATTTCACAACGAAGCTAAGGTGAAAACTTT
Source organism: Cymbidium sinense (assembly GCA_021442155.1). NCBI lineage: Eukaryota > Viridiplantae > Streptophyta > Magnoliopsida > Asparagales > Orchidaceae > Cymbidium > Cymbidium sinense. Next base: position 6,102,381 of record CM038232.1, read on the forward strand.
TACTCTTCAACTGGTTTTCTAGCATGCAACAGTTTGCACCGTCTGTGGGAAGAGAACCCTTCAATCACAATTCCTATGAACACCCTCGTTATGGCCAATAGGCGCAACACTCATAAAAATGGAGCCTCCCACTCCAACTCCGCCACTCAAACCAATCCTTGAACCAAGGATGCCAACCTTCTCGCTTCACTTCCTCGATAGGCGTGACCGAAGGCTGGTAGAAATCTCTTTAGAAGATCGTGTCGAATGGAAGAGTCTCAAAATTAGATGATCCGACTTTTGCGAGGAACACAACAGTCACTACCGCAGAAAACACATCTCCCCCAAGATTGATCGTTAGCCGGGGAAGGTCAAAATGCTAATTTCTTTGACGTAAGTTCCTCCGATAGAGATCGCGGATGTCGATCTCCTCGACACCGCTAGTTCTACTCATCCATTACGTCACAACCTAATCCACCAATTATTGGTAGCTTGACACATTCTTGTCTGTCCACCACATGTTATATGTAAAAATTATGATGCTTAATGCAAGATGAATTTCACCTCCAAGATAGAAATCATCTTCCTCCTCACCGCAGCTATGAGGAATCCTCACCTTTAGCTGAAGCTATTCTTCAATATCCTATTCTCGTGGGTTTCAAGCTTCCGAACATTGATTCCTATGATGGGGTGACTAACCCACATGAACACATCGACCATTACAGGACTATCATGCATATCCAACAAGCTCCTGACACACTACTTTGTCAAGTCTTTCCAGTTACCCTCAAGGGACAAGCTCGCACTTGGTTCTACTCCCTTCCAAGGGAATCCATCCATACCTTTGACGAACTCGCCAAGATTTTTGTAGAACAGTTCATTGCAAACTGGAGGATCATTAAAGATTCCTCCCATCTCTCTGACATTCATCAAAATGAGGGTGAATCACGGGAATACGAGGTTCTCTTTAGAAGCTTGCCAAATACCTGGAGTAGACCCTAAACTATTAGGAGGAGTTTTCCTTGGAGGACTCCGTCGAGGGCCTTTTTACTTGTCACTAATGCGAGACACGGTCTGCTGACTTGGTTCATCGTGTGGAAGCACAAATCGCCGATGAGGCTATTATCATACGCAAACAATTTGAGCAATCTACAGAAAACATAAAAGCACCCTGGGAATGTGGATCAACCCCTATCAAAAGAAAAGCAACAATGTGATCTCCTCCATGACCCCCATATCAACGACGTGAACCACGATCCGAAAAGGAATACACGCCGCTGGACACATCTCGTGTTAACCTTCTAATGGCTATTCGAGATGAAGAAAATATCAAGTGGCTGCATCCACTAAAACCAAATTCAGGAAATCAGGAGCAATATTGTCACTTCCATCAAAGTCGTGGGCATACTACTGAGGCATACAAACAACTCAAAGAAGAAATTGAGAGGCTCATTCAGCAAGGATATCTACGTTGATTTATGAAGAATCAATCGACTCAAACAAACATACCTCCAACTGGGGGCAACCAGGATAATCATCACAGAAATAACAAAATAATCATCAAACAGTTAGAGAAATTGAAACAATCGCAGGAGGACCAATACTATCTAATCAAATTCTCATTACCACCTCTGAAGAGCCGGAGTTAAAGAAGTCTCATACTGATCATTCCATCACTTTTAATGACTGCACTTAAGGGAGTACATGTTCCTCATCAAGATCCACTTGTCATCGTAAGGGATCGGTGACCCATGCTATAATGTTAAGAGAATTTTGATTGACAATGAGAGTTCTATTGATGTCTTATTTTACCTTAACGGTCTGTTAGAAAAGCTCCAACCCACAAGACCATTGTATGGGTTTGATAATCGCCCTGTGCGAGTAGAGGGGACTATCACCCTTCCTGTTGTCATTGGTGAATTTCCTCGACAAGTGGCTCATTTAATCCAATTCATGGTGGTCAAGTCAGATTCAACATATAACGCTATCTTTGAAAGACCACTCCAATCAATTTTTGGTGCAGTCACTTTAGTATCTCATCTTAAGAGGAGATTTGTAACCACCGTTGGAGTTGGAGTGGTCTGTGAAAATCAACAGAAAGACAATCATGTTATCTCGCAAGCTCAACCACCTTCGTGACCTTCAAGATCAAGATTTTAATTTTGAGATGAAGAAGTATCCTTAAAGCTTCACGTAAGACTTGCTCTTTGTTGCATTATCAGATGACCAACCATTATGAATAGTGCAAGTTGGATCTCTGCTCTCAAACGAACAACGGGAAAAATACATAGACTTCTTGCACAAAAATCAAGACATCTTCGCTTAGAGTCCGATGGACATGCTGGGAGTCGACCACAATGTGATCATGCACTCCCTCAAGATCGATCTGACATTCAAACCGATCATCCGTAAGAAGCTTTTGCACCATCGCCTCCGTGCTATTGAGCAAGAAGTTAACAAGCTTCTAGAAGCGAGATTCATACGAGAGGTACATTACCCTACATGGCTAGCGAATATTGTCATGGTTAAGAAAACAAATGGAATATGGAGAATGTGTATTGATTACACTGACCTTAACAAGGCTTGCCCGAAAGATAATTTTCCTCTTCCTCGAATTGATCAGTTGGTTGATGCTACGTCTGGGCATCAAATGCTAAGTTTTTTGGATGCTTACTCTGGTTACAACCAAATAAAAATGAACCCAACGGATGAAGAAGCTACAACATTTCAAACATATAAAGATTTATACTGTTACCAAGTTATGCCGTTTAGATTAAAAAATGCTGGCGCTACCTATCAACGCCTTATGAATAAGGTCTTTAAAGACCTACTAGGCCGCACAATGGAGGTATATGTGGATGACATATTTGTGAAAAGCTTGGAAGAATCACAAAATATTTCTGACTTAGAAATATGATTTAGCCTTCTTCGACATTATAACATGTGGCTCAACCCGACCAAATGTGCTTTTGGGTTACTCGAAAATTTCTGATTTATGGTAACCCACCATGGGATAGAGGCCAACCCCGAGAAAATCAAAGCTCTCAGAAATAGGACTCCTCCGAAGAATATTAAGAAAGTTCAACATTTGAATGGATGAATTACTACGTTATCCCATTTCCTAGACCGTTCTGGGATAGATACTTGTCATTCTTTAAAATATTAAAGGGAGCTAAAAATAATAATTTTCAATAGACTGATGAATGTCAGTCTGCTTTTGAGAAGCTAAGGGAGTACTTAGCATCTCCTACTATCCAAAGCTATTCAAGGAGAGATGTTATACTTATATCTCGCGGTCTCTTCCCACGCGATAAGCTCAGTTTTAGTGCGAGAAGAAAGTGGGATACAACGACCAATTTATTATGTCAGTAAAATTCTCTCTGATATAGAAAGTCATTATCCACTTGTCGATAAGGTGGCTCTGGCTTTAGTTTTCTCAGCGCAAAAATTGCGTTTATACTTCCAAGCTCACACTATCAGTGTTTACACTCATTTACCATTAAGGACCATCCTGTAAACTAGAAGCATCCGGGAGGTCAAACAAGTGGTCCAGAATTAGAGGGTTTGATATAAATTTTCTACCTCACCCTGCTATAAAGTCTCAAGTACTCAGACTTTATAGTGGAATGCACTGCCCCAACTCCAGAGGAGCTATCTGCTACATGCCTTTCATCTTCTCAATGGACCCTCTATGTTGATGGAGCTTCAGGAAGTACTAGTGCTGGTGCGGGAATCTTACTTATTTCCCCCCAGCAGAATACCCTAGAGTATGGACTTCACCTAAAATTTCCTGCAACTAATAATACGGCTGAATATGAGGTTCTCATAGCAAGGTTTGAGACTTGCCATTGACTGTGAAGCTCAAGACTTGGTGATACACACTGACTCTCAACTTATTTCCTCCCAAGTTGAGAGAAACTTTAATGCTCATAATCCCCAACTGGCACAATACCTCCACTTGATGAAGTCTCTTCTTACCCATTTCAAGACACATCAAATCAATCACATACTACGAGAGAAGAATACTCGAGCTGATGCTTGCTTCATCTACTACTAGGGATCTGTTTAAGAGAAGGCATGTTGAAGAAATACATTTTTTGAGTATCCAAGGGTCATGGGTAATTCAAGCAATTGATGAGATAAAGGAACATTCGTGGATGGACCCCATCCTGTCTTTTCTACAAGAAGGAACTCTTCAAGACCCAACTGCATTCATCTCCAAGACAAGCTTCAAACTTTACTATTATCGAGGTGAACTATACAAATGAGTTTTCTGACTGCACTCAAATGTCTCTCACCTTCGAGAGGCGACAGCATTAAGAGAGGTCCACTGGGGATATGTGGAGAACAACTAGGAAGGGCGCTCTTAAAATTATAAGGCAAGGGTTCTATTGGCCTCGATGAAACAAGATGCCTTGAGTTCACAAAAGATGTGTTGTCAATTGCACTCTAACCTCCCTCACATGCATACTGAGCTCTCATCCATTCAAAGCCCTTAGCCTTTTGCTGAGTGGGGGATTGATATCATGGTACCTTTTCCGATAGCATCAGGGCAACGAAAGTTCATCATTTTAGCGGTCAACTACTTCACTAAATGGGTGGAAGCCGAACCACTCGCTAAAATTATGGAGGCAAATGCTAAATAATTTGTTTGGAAAAATATAGTATGTCGATTCGGTCTTCCTGCAAAGATCATCACTAACAACGGAACCCAATTTACTAGAAAAGTTTTTATGTCCTTTTGCAAAGATCTTCACATTCAGCTGCTACATACGGCTGTAGCACATCCTCAAACTAATGGACAGACTGAAGCTACCAACAGGACTATACTCAAAGGACTAAAAACACATCTCGAGAAGGCCGAGGGGCAATGGGTTGATGAGATTTCTAATATTCTTTGACTACATCGCACAACGTGGTGAGACAATCAGATAACTTGTGTACTGCTATTATACCGTAGATATCGGGTTCCAAGTCCAAGAGTTCAATTATTCAATCATGATGGTAATGAAGAAAACTACAAAGACTGGACCTACTCAAACTCGTGACATGGCCCTACTTGAGCTTCCTCACCAAAGGGTAGCTTGTCACTTCAACAGAAGAGAAAAACCTCGTCCCATATTTGTAGGTGACTTGGTCCTATGAAGTCTCGAAGCTACAGGAAAAGGCCCTCAACACAATAAACTCTCACCTCTTTGAGATGGCCCATATGTGGTTATAGCTATGGTGAAGCCAGGAACTTTCAAGCTCAAGGATTCAGAGGGAAAAACTTTACCTTGAACTTGGAACACTGAGAATCTCCAAAAATATTATCAGTAATTCTTACTGCATAATTATCGCAGCTTTTATTTTGTCTCGTTTATCATTTCCTCTTTGTGTAGCCAACCCCACTTAGTGGGATAAAGACTTGTTATTATTGTTGTTGTTGTCATTTTCTCTTAAAACTCATATCCGTATTAAAATCGTCTTATGATTGTATCATTGAACTTATCAGAGTAATGAATTTATAGCTTTCTTCTTATAAACTTGTTTCTTCTTCATTTAATCCTCCCACTTGAGAAATATACAACTCACGTTATATCTCAATCGGAGCATGATCAATCCCAAGGGGACTTTCCACGATCTTCCACACAGGTTAATGTCATCGTGAAGACTCTGTCAAACAACCTAGGATAGGTCAAAAGGTCCTTGGTGGACTCCTCATGACCTCTTTCATACAGGTTAACATCATTGAGCGGAGACTCTGACAAACAACCTCGGATAGATCAAAAATCCTGAGTGGATTCAATTCAACCTCATCCGTACAGGTTAGCATAGTCAAATAATATTCCGACCAATTACCCCGGATAGGTAAAAACAAAATAAGAGCATATCATCTAAAAAAAATTTAATAGCATTAACATGATGATATAAAAAAGAATCAAGATTCTGATACACACTAATAATAATACATAAAAAAATGCATCCTCAAGTGATGCTACATCATATCAGTTGGTGATATCAATGTCCTCCTCACCACTAGGAGATACTACCTTGGACTCACTCTCAACTCCTTCATCTCCTAAATCGGACGAAGAGTCTTCGGATACTTGGCCGGGGACAGATCCTCAATACTAGCTCCGGTCTTGTGATGTACTAAGCGGATTCCTTTTAGGAACCCTTGGATGAAGCCCTCCTCTAAACATTGGTGCTCCAAGTTCTTTAGTTCAACATCAAGTATATAATTAGGAGCTTCCTGAACATGGTCTTCGAGTGTACCGAGCCGTGGATTTCTTAAAGTCTTCCACCACCTTCAAGGAGATTTCATTTGCTTCCGCTTTTAACATTATATGCTCCTTCTCAGAAAGACGATCCTGTAATGCTTTCTTCTCAAGCTTTAGAGCTCTCTCCTCTCTTTAGCTTGACCTCTTTAGTGGAAAAGAATGAGATCTCCCTACCTGGATAGAAAGGCCAACCTTGAACATTCTATCTTCAACTATATATTTGCCAATGTGACGTAACTCATGTTGCAAGCTTCCTACATCAGGGATATTAAGAGTTGCTAGGATCTCATTCTCCGACATCAGCAATGGATCTGGAAGGTCATTCAATCTTCCCCATCTCTCAGGAAGGCCCCACTCATTTTTCACAAAAAAGAATCCATTAGACCAATTTCTAGATTGATCCCGTGCTGAAAATTCTATCCAATTCTTTATAGTCCGATAAGAAACACGTCCCTGGGTATCACATGTAAATCTTCGACACAAGTATTTGATGTTCAAAGTAACACCATGCTCTCTAAAGAAGACAGCCAAACTGACGATGACCATTAAAACTCGAAATGAAAATTGTGACAAAGCTACACCACATATTTTAAATATCTCAATCAACTCAGAAGCCAAAGTGAATCGCAGTCCTGCACAAAGAATCATCTCAGAAATAGTAAAGTACCCTGACAGAGGTGAACGGGCTCGATCAGACTTTTTGGCAACAATGGCCACCAACTCATTAGGGAAGAAAAACTTTCTGCGGAACACCATTAAACTATCTGATGTGATAGTGGATGGTATATCGTCTGTAGCCGTCACACTATGGGTTTTCTTCTGGCCATCACCCTATGAAAATACATAATAAATAAAGAGGGAGAAATGACAAAAATCTGAGAATTTTGTAAAAGCAACTCACTCACCCCAATGCTTAGCGCCTTTGACTCTCGCTCACGGATAGTTTATATGATAAAATTTTTGCCTCTCAATAAAAAAAGGATACACATACATATCAGAAAAAGACAAAAAAAAGAGGAGAAAGAAGATATTTCCCTCTGATGATGCTCATAAATTACCTGCCAAACTTTCTGAGTTGTTTGAACAATAGTTCTTGGCTAACGCTCCCTCGCCATCTTGGCAGTTATCAACTGCTGAATCATCCATTAAATTCATGAGAAATCCAATTTCCTAACAAAAAAAAAGTTGGAACCACGGGACTTGATTGCCTCCAAACCCGGATGGTCCGACGAGGCCGGTTGATGCCTCTTTCAAGGGAAAACCAGAACAACGATGTATGTACCGTGGGCCTTGATTGTCTCCAAACCCGGACGGTCCGCGAGAGGCTGATGCCTCTTCGGGAAAACAAAAAATGACGTATGTACCGCGGCCTTGATCGCTTCCAAACCCGACGGTCCGACGAGGCGTGATGCCTCTTTCGAGAAAACTGGAACAACGAAGTACCGGGCCTTGATCACCTCCAAACGTGGTCCGACGGGTGGTTGACACCTCTTCGAGGGAAACGAACAACGACATGTAGCCTTGATCGCCTCAAACCCGGATGGTCCGACGAGGCGGTTGATGCCTCTTCGAGGGAAAACTAACAACGAATGGGGCCTTGATCACCTCAAACCCGGACGATCCGATGGCCGACGTCTTCGAGGGAAAATCAGAACAACGATGTAAGTACTGCGGGCCTTGATCGACTCCAAATGAACCTCACTCAAGAAGAAGAGAAGCACTAGAGCATTGAAGAAGTGTGCCTTCTCCCTTGGCCTGGGGTTTTATAGACCCCTTCTAGGGTAAAGGGTAAAATCATCAAACCGCTCAAAATCGCCAAACCATCAAAACTCACATTGCTTTGCCCGCCACTACAGCGGCCGTGAGCTCAGATGGCAACCACTCCTCGACATGGCAGCAACCAGCCGCGCTTGGCCGCAATGCTGAGCCACCGCCAGACCGCCCGCTGACTCGCCGCCAGATTCGGCCCGCTCAGAATTTGACTCCACCGACCAAGCTGCTCATGAATCGAGGCCACTGTGACCCACGCCAATATGTGGCGCCATGTATGAAGACAGCACCCGCCCATGGGCAAATAACGTCGCTCCGTAAGAGCGCTGGACACCAATCTCCGTAAGGAAAGTTCGTAATCTAAATCTCGCTGCATACTTATACTCATCCGCAGCCCTACATCTGCTTCTATAGTCATAATATTGTGCTTCTATGAAGATCTGTTCTCTCAAAATGTGTGGTTAATGGACTTGCAGATTTCGTTGAAGAATTTGCTATTTTGAAGTACTTGGCACATATTTTTTGATGATTGAGATAATATCATCCAAAAATAGGGGGCAATTGATATGAGTTAATCTTGATGTCAAAAGCAAGCTAATCAGAAATTGAAACTGGTCGAGATCAAGAACTTAAAATATCATTAGAAATTTTGAGACATCAGTTAAATTCCTAAAAAGCTCTCAAATATGGAGTGTTTATAGTCAAATCGAGCGTCTCGACGAGCCGGTTCCAACAAGCCAAATATCTTACAATTCCGACTTCATTTGACCATTCAAATACACAAAATACATCATATGATCAAGGGAATCATCATGAGCCGTCCGATGGAGAGGAGTGGTTCGAATTTTGCATGTATTTACAGATCTCCACTCCTATAAATTCCTCATTCCTCATATGAGGGGAGCCCAAGCAAGAGAGAGAGAGAGTTCTAAAGATCCTCCAAATCATGCGCCACTGACCAAACCAAAATCACACTCCGCCACCACCGCCGATCTCACCGCGTACACCATCGTTTCCATCATCATCGCCCTAGCCAATCATCATCATCACATTGTCACATCATCATCAACATCGTCAACATCGCTTATTACTATAATTGTCACTTTCATATACAATTCTTTAATCCAGACGGAAGATCTTGTACTCAAATAGATACATAGTCGTGGTTTTCCCTCTTTTGAGGTTTTCCACGAAAATTCAGAGTTTTATTGTTCACTCTTTAAATACTTGGATTTCACAATGAAGCTAAGGTGAAAACTTTACTCTACAAACGGTTTTCTAGCACAATATTACCTATACAGCTTGTTAAATATACAAGCATACATAAAATGAAAGTCGGGTATTAGAGCCATGATGGGGTAAATCCCATAGGGGATTCTTCTGATAAGAAGAATGCTAAATAGATCAAATGATTTATTCTAAAAAGCTTACCAAAGTTGGGTAAATGTTATTTTGTAATCTTCTAAATCCTTGACTGGATATTATATCATTATGATAAATCCTTTTCAATTATAATCAAAATAATTTCATGATCTTTTGTTATCCTTACTTCATCACATATGTGTGTAATTCCCTAAAAGTTGTCTTGGGTTGTGAGTCCTATTTATGTTGACTGTTGGAGTTACAAAATTTTATGAATTTATTTTATTATCTCTCAAGACAGCCTCATCTATTTAGCAATTCTTTATCCACAAATTCTTCCCTACTGTTTTATGGCTTCTTCTTCTTCTCGCCCAAATTGTAATCTTATGATTAAATTTAAAAAAATAATAGTTTAATTAAAATTTTGAATTATGAGTTTCCTTTAAATGAAGAAGACCATAGTAAATGGTCTTTACCCAAAGTCGATAAATCTCTAATTTATCAATCGACTTTGATTTTAAAGGAAAACCTTTTGTTAAAACGGTAGAATAATCTATCACTATTGACCGTTAGATAAAATCATTTATCTATTGACTCAAGAAGATTTGCATAGATATATGCAAGATTATAAATATATTCACATTGGTTTAATCCAAATAGCATTTAAACTCTTAACTCAAAAGGGATAAATGCCTCCATTCTTGTTCTGAGAGATGGCTGATGCCTTAACTGGGCTCAATCTCTGATGGGAGTAATTTAAACTAGCCTGTGTCATGGGCGAGTCTATTTTAATACCTTTCCTAATTTAAGTCTATCTTTAACATACATAAATCTATTTGAAGCAATTAAACTTCAATTACAACTTCATGGTTATGATTTTCTTCTAGGAACTGAAACTATTGTAATTATTTTCAAATTACATTTTTGTGTTTTAAAAAAGCTATTCAACCATTTGAACGAACAATTTTAATTGAAACAAATTTATTAGCTTTGCATATAGCCACTAATAGAGTCATTAAGTGGAATGAAGTTGTTTTCCATGAATCTTGGTCTAAACCATTGTCACCACCCTCTCTATAAACCAAGATATTGATCGAGATTCTAGACTTCTAACGGTGATGATGAAGTAAGGTTTAATTCACGAAGATCTATAATGCTTCCAATAGTCTATTTTTCTTTGGAGATGGTAAGATCTAGATCTACGAGTTCTCCAACCCATAAAAACAAATCAGCATATCAATTAAAGCCCAATAATTTTATCACCCAAAGAGAGAAAATGAATCTCCCACTCCCTGAAATAAATTTTAGTTTTAATGAACTATCAAAAGTCTAGAGAGCTTCTAAAAGAATTTAGATAACCAAAATATGATCACTTAAGTGGTATAGAAATATCACCTTGGAAAGTCAACAAATATCCAACATATATTTTGAAGAAATGACTAAACGTAATAAGAAAGGAAAGGCAACAATCTCTTTGTATGTATTTCCAAATTAATTCCCATATTTAATTTGATGAAAAGATATCCTCGCTTTGAAAGAATGATAAGCTTAATTATAGTCAATAAATTTTCAAATCATTATCATTTGTTTAGCCTAGAATATCAATTAGAACTAAAATCTTTACTTCGCAAGAAACTAGAGGAATTCAAGGAACATCTTCGCTTAAAACCCCTTTTCAATCTTCTCCTAAACTTATGTTTAGATTAGGACCAACCACTAAAGATATTCAAGATTTAGTCTTCAAACTAAAGGATCATTTTTTAGAAACATTAGAAGATATTGTCTCTAATGAATCTCTAGAAAATTTTGCAAATTCTAAAAATGATCGATTGAAGTACTCTTTCAAAATTTTCAAATTCAAAATCCTTTAGATATTCAAAAAAATATCTTATCCTAAAAGAATTTAGATAAGCATTATTATAAAAGACCCAATTCTCAAGATTTACTCTTTAAAGAATCTAGGACTTCTTTAGATGGTAATTCTCTATAAATGGAACATTGATGGACTATAACATCAAATCCATCAAACATTGTAGAATGTTAATGTTTGCCTTCAAGCAAGGTAATGTAGTCAAATCCCTTAAATTTGTTCGAGCTATTGTTTCTCGAGTACTCAAAGGCTAATGGGACCATTATCTCTAGAGAGAAGCAAGATGATTTATTAAGTAAAATCGAGCTTAGTACAAAACACCTACCAAAAGAATAGTAAAGAAGAATTGAAAATAATGTTTATAATCTTCTCAATGCTATCCTGGATCATTTTGCCAGAATAATTAGAGATCAAGGAGAAAAAACTCACTCTTTACTAAAAATTATGTTGTCCTTCCCTTACACATTTTAGATGGTATAAGGATGTCTTCTTAGCTAGAGTAATGACTTTAAATGACACCAATAGCTTACATTGGAAGCAAAAAATTATAGAATGTACAAACCTTTTTGAAAAGGTTAATACCCATCTTCAATTATTTGATGGGACAATCCCTTACAAAACTCTTACTTATGGAAATCTTATATGCTTGTATTAGAAGTTTAACCCTTTGTTCCAATATAAAGTTAGATCATCAAATCAGAACGCCTTCTTGAATGAAGACAACTCGGTGAGTTCTACGATCAATTCGCTTGCGAACCCCTCTGATGCATACCTCCACAAGAAAGAAGGGTAAACAAAAGGTAGAGTATAAATCTAAACAAATAAAGAGGACTAATAACACCTCAAAAAATAAACCGCACCTAAGAAAAATCTAATAAAGAAATTAATTGCTATAAATGTCGTCATTATGCTAATTGATGTAGTGTTAAGAAGAAATTAAATGAATTAAAATTGATGAAGGGTTGAAACAAACCATCTTGAAAATTCTTTTAACTTCTTCAATGAAAATGATGTCTCCTCAAGTGAAGAAGAAATTAATAATTTTTCTTCTTCATCCGATGAAGATAGATTTGAATGTTGCAACTCTTGTCAACAATTAGATTACTATAAAAATATAATAAAAATGTCTCTTTTTACCTTAACAGCTAATTTAAAAGACCAACTCATAAAAATATTAAATCAAGTTGATGACTCATCAACTCGAAGCAAAATCATTAAAATCTTAAATAAAAAGGAACCAGATAATCATTTTTCTGGCTTCCCCATATACTCCATGAAGAAAGTATATCCTAGAAGAATTGAGAAAAATATTCATCCAGCCGAAGTATTCCGAATGATTTAAACATGAAGTACGATCATTACAACAAAAAATCAAAGATACTAAAGCTGAACAAGATCAAATGAATAGCTGAATAATGGATTTAGAAATAAATCAATATTCAACTTATTCTCAATCTATTAATCCTGAAGACAACAATCGATTTAAAGATAATTAAACTGCTATTCCGTGATTACTATAGTATTCAAAAGGAAATATATCAAAAATGATATATTTCCATTAAGTTAATTATAAATAATGAATTCATACATAATCTTAATGCCCTTGTTGATAGTGGTGTAGATTTAAATTGTATTCAAAAGGACTTATACCCTCCAAATATTTTGAAAGATCACTTAAGCTTAAAAGTCGAAGGAGAAATCCTACAAATTGACTACAAATTATTTGTTGTAGAATTTATTAAGATGATCTTTATATTACTATGTCATTCTAGTCAAGAATCTAACTTAGCATATTATTTTGGGAACACCTTTTCTTCTCAAAATAATTCCCAATACAAGGATTGATCATAATTCAATAATTTGAAATTTGGGATGAAAAGATTATCTTCATTTATCACCAATCTTAAAGAAATTATTATAAATGAAATAAATAGACTTCATAATAAGTCTATGCATTTAAACTATTTAAAGTTTGAAATTTTGGATTTAACTATGAAATAGAAAAATTTCCTATGCTTTAATTATAAGCAAAATCTAATATTGCTTACAATATTTCAAAAACTCTATATGTGGTGAAAACCTAATAGCTTTTGAACAGAAAATACATTGAACTCTTGTACATTGAAATGAGCATGACATTCCCACAAAAGCTAGACCATGTCGATGAATGAATATTATCTAGTTTTATGTAAAGTCGAGATTGTCAATTACTAACTAAAAATTAATTGATAATCTTACTCTCTGATACAACATTTTATGTTAGAATGTGATTGAAAAGGAGAGAGGAAAACCTAGACTTATAATCAATTACAAGCCTCTCAATAAAGTTTTTAAATGAATTAGATGTCCTCTTCCTAATAAAAGAGATTTGTTTAATCGTCTGCATAAAATAAAAATATTTTCAAATTTGATTTAAAATCTAGCTATTTGTCAGATTCAGGTCAAATAAGAAGATATATATAAAACTGCATTTACTATTCCATTCGACCACTACGAACGGAATGTCATGCCATTTTAGCTCAAAAATGCTCCATCTGAATTTCATAAAATGTAAAAGTTGAGATAACTGAATTTGTCCAAATGGAAAAATTCTCCACATGAAAATTAAAATTTTGGAAAGAGAGACCTATGTGTTGTCTATGTCAATTGTTGAAGCCTTCTATACGTGATTCACAATCTATAGTATCAAGCGAGAGTTGTGACTTATATTAGGGTTATTATTCTAATTGACTTTGATTTTTATTTTAGTTGCCAATTTTTTTGGCATTGGCACACCGAGGCTCTAATACCCCACTATATTATATATATATATATATATATATATATATATATATATATATATAGACATTAAATATATAAATATATTAAAACAATTATAGAGCTATGGATTAGATGGTGAAACGGTGCCACGGTATGGACGTTGGGAAAATAAGGGCACATGGAATTAGCTTTGAAAGAGAGAATATTATATGTGGACTTACAGGGCTACATGGGCGTTGTTATATGGTGAGCCTAATTTTATCCCTAGCAACGCTTGGCGTGAAAGCATAACATCGATCGAACAATAGACCTTAGAGGAGAGTGTTTCGACATTGGGTCACAACGCCGACGCCAAAGGAAATGTCACGACACTAGGATTATGGCACCAAAATGCAAAATTGACAAGAGGTTTTGCGACCCTACAAAGCAAATCTCATCGCTTGAATTTGTGCAAAAAAGTCTAGTAGATAGCGAAACCAGCACCTAGGTGTCATGTCACAGCATCGCGCTACAAGAAGACTTCATATTTAGACAATTTTTTCTGCTGTTTTGTATTCTTAATGTATTTTTCTCTTGTGTGACAATGAAGTATGTGTCCTAGAGTGACTAAAGTGTAGAGCATAAGTGTAATTTATATTATTCTCCTCAATTTTTTCTTTCACTTGTATTTCTTAGTGGTGTGGCTCTATAATTTTTTTCAATTCTTGGATATTTTTTCACATTAAATCTGGTGTCTTCTGTGTGAATCTTTTACTTTAGGTTTTCATTTATTTTGTGTATGCTCTAAAACACTTGAACTGGTTTTTTGCACATACTTTATGATCTATTTACTTCCCAACACCTTCATTCAAAATATGACATGTTTATTTTTTTTAATGATAAATTAAACTTATTTTATATTATATTTGACTTTAATTGATAAATCAAACTTATTTTTAATCATATTTATTGTAGAATATGAGTGTACTGTGAGTACACGGAGTACGCTATCAGTGTACTCAAAGTACTCTAAATTAAATAGCTAAATCATAAGTTAAATATGCATCAAACATCATTTTAATAACTCGACTTCTTAGTAATAGATTTTTTGTTGAATATATGAAGTGCACAAAATATACTAAGAGTATGCTCCATGTACTCACAAGAAACCCATGTTGTACTTCATATTATTATTATTTGAAGCATTTTAATGATTTCTCATGTTAGATTGGTTCCCTTCATGAAGTTTCATTTATCGATAATATATTATATATGTATTAAATATAAAGGATAATATTATATAATTAAATATGCTAAATCGATTTAAAGATGGATCCAAGTCCCACAACTTGAAGCTTAATAGACAGTAGTCTACGGGTCAAAAGAAATTTTTTTTTCCGAAGGATGGTTTTTTAGTTTATTAAATAAATAATTAATTAAAAATTATAAAAAATTAAATAATAAATGGGATCCCGAATGGCCTCTAAATTTATATGAAAGCATTCAAGGGCTTCTAAGATTTCTTGTTTAAATAAAGATGCTGATAAAGTTAATTTTTATGAAAATTATTCAATTAAATTTTATATTGGTATACATTGTGATGAAGGGTTTGTTTGGAATAGCTATAGCTATATTAAAAGTTATAGTAAACTACGTAAGAAGTATGAAGAAGCGCAAGGTGTATAAAATATTTTATTTTACAATAGTCAAATCATACTTTTAGCCATCTTCATAGGTAGCTAGGTCGTTAGAAAACTTAGCTTTCATACTAGATTATTCAAAATGTAACCAATATACAACCGTAATGTAGTTTCCAAATGGCACTATGGTATATTTTGATCTAAATTTTGATATATGGATAAATGTTTTATTTGATTACATGGGTCACAACAATTTGATGAGAATGTGTAATATAATGGTCAAATATATTTATATATATATAAGAGATATCAACCCATGCTCCCTTAAGAGATGATCGATATTTTTTATCATTTTAAATCTTCTTTTTTGTAATGGTAAATGTTTATTGGAGGTTATTTTCTTCCTCCCTTACCACATATTTATGTATGGAGCACAATAAAATATTTTTTATTATTCTTTTTTTTTTGGTGAACAAATCCTTCTATAATTAATGCATTTTGTTTATGAGAAACATAGATAAAAAAAAGGCATTATAAGAATAAACCATATTTCATTAGTGCTTACATTAAATTTTTAGATTGTTGTGATACTTCTAAGAGAGAGATGGCTATAATTAGATTCTTAGTTGTGTAAGGCACTTTACTTAGTGGTTGAGAGTTAAAGGTGTCAACCAAGTGGTCTTGGGTTTAAATTCTTGTATGAGTTGTGTGTATGAGTTTGAGATTAAATTTGCTCAAATATCCTCGCCAAACAATAAAAAAATTCTTAGCAACTTTTATATAAGATTTTTTTGATCATTTGGTGCTTTTAAATTTTATTTATTTATTATTTTTTCTTTAGAACTAAAGTTTTCTACTTTTTGTATTTTTATTCTTAGTTATAAAAATATTCTTGTTTATCTTTAAAAAATTTAGTGTCTATATATATATAATAATTTTTTACAAAATTTTAATTTTATTATTTTTTATAGAATTTATGTCAAGGTCTTGTCAATGGATGTGCCTTTGGAAACCTAATGATTATCTTTAGAGTTCATCCATGGCATCAAGTGTTTGGAATTCATATATAATCACCAAATTAGATGTATGTATTATGAATGTAAAATTGTTATTTCTTATTTGTGATGATGTTAATTTATTTTGCACTAAAAAGTGATTAATATTGAACAATATTAATAGTAGAATCAGTCTAAATATAAAAAATAATGGATTGGGCTTTGCATGTATGATGTTAGAGGAAAATTTACTTGATAGGCAATGCATTTCTATATACTTTCTAAATAGACTAATGAATTATATAAGAGCTTCAAACATTTATGCCTAAGGTATGTCCCATATAAGGTATTCTATTATATTTCATCAATGCATATACATCAAAACCTTACATGGAATATTTAAAACATCGCCATGATGAAGAATCATATAATATGCCAATTTGAATATGCATGTGTAGTTGTTAACATAAAGAATGTCAAAATTCTAATAAATATTGATGCTTGGGTGAGACAAGTTCAAATTATTGTTTAAGTTGGGATTGAGTTTCTCATAATCATTAAAACTTAACTAAATTAGTACATAACCAAATTAATATTTTGGTTAATCTTCTAGCTCTTTCTAGAGATGATCCAAGCTATTTCTCCTTTCCAAATTTTTGTTTAATTCAAATTCTTAATTAATTCATAAATTTAATTCTATTGTAGCTTATCTAAAAATCCTATTCAACCTAAACTTAAGTTGACTAGAATTTGGACCTAAAACGACCATGGATTTAAATGTGATTTAAACTCATTTAAAGAGATTTTAACCATTTATATTCAAATCAAATTTAATTCATATTGATAAGTTCAACCTTAGCTAGCCTTTGGGTATACCTAACTTCTAATTAGTTTAAGTGGACTCAGATTGTGGTATAAGCATTCAATTTCTTTCTTCATTGGTTAAAATATTTGTCTAAATATTTTAATTGATTAATAGATCTCTAGAGTCTAACTTATAGGGTTAGATATAACCTCTCATCAACCTAGTCAAAATTACCCCAAATTTAGTTATTTTGACCCAATAAATAAAATCACTTGCGGAAACCTATGTTAAAGGATTAAACCATCAAACTTCTTATGTTCTAACCATAATTAATAATTAGATTAAACTAAGATCCCCTAGGCTAAATAGGTAATTATGTTCAAAAATAATCATGGCCTACCATATTAATAGGGTTAGATTTAACCTCTGATCAACCTAGTCAAAATTACTGCCAAATTTAATTAGTTATTTTGAGTCAATGAATCAAATCAATTTGTGAAACCTATGTTAAAGGATTAAACCATCAAACTTCATATGTTCTAACCAACTTAATAATTAGATTAAACTAAGATCCCTAGGCTAAATAGGTCATTAATAATTATGTTCAAAAATAATCATGGCCTACCATATTAATAGGTCATTATTATTTATCAATGACTAATATAGCCAAATAATATCTTGGTGAAGCTTTATTAGACTTTTGAACTAATTTAACTTAAAATAGACCTATTTAACCCTATAAGATCAAAGTCGTCAATTGGCCATATTGATTAAACATAAGACCTCAAATAAATTTCAATAGGTTAAACATATCTCACTTAACACTAATTAGCTCTAAATTAATTATCGAATGAACCTACCACCACTTAAAATCTCATTACCTAATTAGTTTGGTGGCCAAAAATTAGCTTTTCGTTTTCTATGAGAAATTTTGTCAAAAATTCTAATGGTAATTTATCTATCGAAATATAACATTTTTTTTACTTAAATGTTTAAAATTCTACTCACACTAGCATTCTTACAACAAACCCAAAATAATAATAATAATAATAATAATATAATAATAATAATAATAATAATAATAATAATAATAATAATAATACTAAAAGTAAACTAAAAGGGCATTTTAATTATAATTTTTAAAATAATTAAACAAGATATATAGGTATGCTAAGTCGAATATGTTGTAATATTTGATTTAAATATTACTTCATATATTAGAAAATAAAAATTATAGTTAAATATTTTGATTATATAGCATTGCATGTGGGGATTTGTACATCTATACATGGCTTCGGAGAGCATTTCAAGCTTATACTAAAAAAAAAAGTTGATGATTCTTCTTTAAAATTGCTTAAGAAGGTTTTAAAATTTTCTTAAGAAGAGCTTAGGAAATGGAAGTAAGTTTAATTGATTATTGCTTCTTCTCTCTTTGACAAGTACCACTTTTATTTACTTTTAATTTATTTTTATGTTTTCATTACAAATTTTTTATTATTGAAAATATTATTAAAAATTATATTATTATTATTATTATTATTATTATTATTATTATTATTATTATTATTATTATTATATTATTGTTGTTGTGTTGTTGTTGTTGTTGTTATATTATTTTTATTATTATTATTATTATTATATTATTATTATTATTATTATTATTATTATTATTATTATTATTATTATTATATTATTATTATTATTATTATTATTATTATTATAGGAAGATTTATACACATACCACACATTTCATATACATTTACAAATCTAATCACAAAGTTAGACATTTAGTTATCTAACACATTATAATTTAGTTGTCTAACACTTTCTTATACTTGGAAATGTGCATTCACTTTAAAAAATGAGTGATGATGTGATATTGATGATCGAGGCATTAAATATGTTAAAAGTAAAATTTATATATAGCAACCATCCTCCTTTCAAAACTATAAATCACCATCATATTATATTATTGCCATCACAATTGACTTTAAGAAAATTAATAGACAATCATTGATATGATATTATTGTTGGTTCCTTGTCACAAACTTAAAAGAGTTCTATCAATCCTCTTTAGACATAAGCGGGCATAATCATCGTCAATATGGCATGAACAATTCAAAGAATAATCATTTTTTCTTTTAGGACTATAGCCCATGTCCTTACAAAGCTGATCATTATATCATATATGTATGGTCGCTATGCTTGATCTTCTATAATACTCTTGAGTGTATTCTTTCTTGTATTTATCTCATTTCTTCACATCTTCCTCCATCAATTTCATGCTCAGGAGCCCAAATCCACCATCAAGAAAATGTGCTAGCCATATATCCATAATCTCTAAAGTATATGTTGACAAGCTCTCGAAAATCCACCATTTGTGGAATGAGATTTATACATTCTCTATCAAAAAAGTATCATTAAAGTTAAACATTCAAATTAAGCAATTAATAATGCACTATCATGAGCTATACTACATGAATATTTAATTAATTTAAATATATGCATACCTATAAAGTGGAACAATATTTTCCAAGGAGTCAAAAGCTTTGCAGAAGGAGATTTGATGATATTTCTAATCTTGATCACCTCTGCCAGCAAAAGATGACCAAATCGTCATTATTGGAACCGATTCACCTCCCACTATAATACCATTCTTACAGAACCCAAAGCTTTTGAATGTTTTAGAATAATGCTCTCACTCACCCTCAGAAATTTTTGGTAGTAAAGCTAATAAGGTGGAACTCATTGCTTGAAAGAAGCTATGATCTGGAACCATTCCATACCTCTCTATGGGGTGATTTTCTTGATGCTCTCAACAAACTTAGATATAACCCATCTTGATATCAAACAAAATTTTAAAGTGATATACATATAAATCTAATTATTATTTTTTTAAAAAAGAAGTGAAATATATTTACTAAAGGAGAAAAAATAGTTGCCAAAACGCTTAGCATGATTTCTCCAGGGCTTGTGAAAGAGTAGAAGTTTATTGAAATAATAATAGCAAAGGGATACCCCAAACCGAGAAATCTAGTACATTCCATCTTTTAGTTCTAACAATCATTGTGCAAGAAAACTTCGCACCTATAAGTGCAAAATTAATAAAATGTGAGAAGATTTGAGAAATTATTAGTTATGATCTAAAGTATATATATATATATATATATATATATATATATATTAGAGTGTATAGTTCTATTACATTTTACAGTATAAATTTATGTATTGTCAGTATTTCATTATTGTCACTCCATTTAATTGTAATACATAGCAAGGTGGGCAATGGTGACAACTTATAAGATTTATTCAAATAATTTCAAATAATAACAATGAACATACCATTGATATCAACACATTTTATAATATCGACAACTAATTTGAGGAAATTGATATAATATGTTTTCCTTTGACAAACTCAGTGTTTTCCATATTGGCTAAGTCCAAGAGTGGATCACCTTACCATTGAAGACCTCGGGCCTTTGTTCTGAAAAGTTGGGGATGTTTGGTAGCCACAATCTTCCTAAGCAAAGGATCACAAAGTCCATAATATGCTCTATGATGGAGAAAGTATTATTAATTTGTAGTAAAATAAATATAATTATGATAGGAAACTCAAATTATTATTGAAATAAATGAAATCTTAGAATAATATTTTTAAGATAATTACATTATAATTAGCAAATATAAAGTTATATATATATATATATATATATATATATATATATATATATATATATATATATATATATATATATATTAATCAAATCTAATATTTTTCAATTAACATTAATGGATTCATCAAAATATCTTATAAACATTTGCAAGTTTAACCTTGATAACGGGCTTCTTATATTAGAATTTAGCTTACATGATTTTGTTTCAACTTAATTACTTGAACTTATTCTTTTCTCTGTTCAATGTCTCCATTGTTGATTTTGGAATAGTACCCCAAATCTTTGTTTTTCTTTCTTCGCTTTCTCAACATCTCATCTTTTGGGTGGACTCTCTCAGCTTGTTCGTAACCCGCCTGCTTGTTTCTCCATGGATTACCTTGTCTTGGTTTTTGCATCTTGGTTTTCAGACTCGTGGCTATCCATGTGGTAGGATTTCTCCCATGCTCAGACTCATACAGCTCGAGATTTTTGGCGTTTGTCACCCCAATTGCTACATTCAAGATACCTATTATTATGCTATATCTACATAACTATGGATGTCTATTATTGAGAGGCTTGGATGTGCTAATTCTTCTATCGCTATTTTTGCCTTGGTTATGTCTTTTTTGGATTCTAATGATGATATTCATTTGAATCCAATTTTGATCTTTTAAATTCCATTGGCAAAACCTCTACGGTTGGCTCTCCAATTCTTATTATTAGTCTATCATCATCAAATAGTTATGTTCTTCATTACCTATTGTTGTCTTATTCCCCACTTGATTCTATTATTATTTCACACCGTATGTACCTTTATGGATTTATATATCTCTTTGCCTTTGTTGTCTTGCTATCTTGGTGTATCAGGTCAATGGTAACCTCAATGTACTTTATTGTATTCATTTGGTGCCTTTTGGTTGGTTCTCTTTCTGTTGATCAATAAGGGTTTCAACATGTTGACTTTTTTGTATGCTCTTTCTACCCTTGTTGTTTCTATTATGTTGTGATTTGTTGCTTCTCCTTGAAGGATTCTTATTCTATGTGTCTTGGAAGTTTGGTAAGACGCCTTTGCATTTTTTTTGTCTTCAGTGTTTTTTGATTCAGTGGATTCTATTTAAATGTCTTAAATGCAATCTCTATGGGTCCCTTTGTGGCTTATCTTTGTTGCATTTTTTGCTCTTGGTTATCTAGTCTATGTTTTTTTTGATTCTAATGTGGATCCTATTTGGACTTATTTTTATCTATCAAATGTTTTGTGTAGCATGAATACATTCTCATTATTAAGTGGTATCATGAATGTAAGTTTTCATGTTGTTTGTAATAGATTATCCTTAAGTTTCTTTGGTTTTGGTTTTGCTTCCTTACAATTGTTTTTGCCAACTATTGATTGGATACTAATCTTGTAATCGCATATACAGCTCATTTTTGGACTTTACATAATGAAATTCATTTATATATCATATAATGGAATGGTGTAACTTATAGACTCATTGACTTGTTTATATTTAGCATATTCTTTATTTAATATGGTTTCTAAAATTATTTCATGTATAATATTTTTTGGCTATACGGAGAATCATTTTTTTAAATTATATATTTATTTAACAATTTTCTCTTTATATTCTTTATATTTTGTTTATTTCTAATAAATCTACAAATTTTAACAATTTATTATCTTAATTTTTTTTTGATTATAAGATTCCATCTTTGGTTTAGTAGTTTAAGTAAATTTATTTATCATATTTGCATCAACTTTACTAATATCTACTTGATCATTCTTAGATTATGTTGTTTATTCATCCTTTTTTTATTATCTTATATTTATTTCTTATTGCTATTTTATATATTTTATTTAAGTTTGCTCTATATTTCATGCATTCAAGTTCTTCTTAAAATAATTTTTTTGGCTTATTATGTTTATCTATTGTATTTTTGATTGCTTTAAGGTCTTTCTTTAAGAGATATTTTATATTAAAATTTAGAAATAGTAGTTTATAAGGACTAAACTCTTTGTGGCAATAAAATATTACATTTCTTTAAAAAAAAAAAAAAAATATCAAATATAATGTTAAAGTTTAATCCCAGGCCAAAAAAAGAAAAAAAAAATGAGTTAAATGTAAATTACCTCAAGTATCTTCCTTCTCGAGGTAAGACTCCACATCCATCTAGCAATGCTTAGGTTCCACAAAATCAGATCTCCTCCTGTAACATAAACTCATCACCTTCTAACTCACATGCAGAATAAAAAACCAACACCTATCCATCACCACATCAATGACATCAAAGTCATGAAATCGAGTTCAGAACTTCATGAACATGGTCCATCCATGGACTTCAAGACCATACCAAGAGTAAATGGTGACAAGATCCGTAAAACACATCTACTCATTAATAAAGATGTAGTTTCTTCTACCAACATTATTATATATTGGAGCTCACTCATCAATGTTTAAATAAAAATAAATAAATAAATTTATGATGCACCACTTATATGTTGGCAATGGATTTATTATGGATTTAGCCAAATCCTATCAAATACCTTGAGGATTTAGTAAATTCTATAAATCGAAAATTAAATTTAGATTAAAATTCAATTTTGATAATGATTAGATGAAAAGAAAGAATCCTTGTCATAATTCCAACATAGCCTATTTCTTTGCTCAACGGAGTACTCTTCAAATGTTAAAGAAACTTTGCATCTTATGGATTGCATCATTGAAGACTTGAAAACTCTCTGTGAAAAAGTTAGCGATCATCAGTTTGGAGTTCAAAAAAAGAGATTAAACAAAAAAGAGAGTAGGAGTTCATTGTGATAATGTTGAAAAGTTCAGAAAGGATAGTTGGACCTGGATTATAACTTTGCGAGTTTGATACAAAAGAGTGGTAAAAGATTTTAAATGGCACTTAAGAAAACACAAATTCTAGTTCAATTCAATTGTCAGAGAAAAAGCTCATATCAAATGTAAAGTTATTTTGTTGAGCATAGATAGCTTCAAGTTCCGTAAGCATTTAGAAAATTATTTTACCTGTTTGAGCTAGTGCATCTAATAGAGATAGAACAATGTGTTGTTAGGTATTGATTAGTCTTCATAACGAAAGCACGCAGTGGAATTTGGAGTTGCATTTCTATAATTGAAATTTCTTCATATAGTGAAAAGAGAAGAAGCTTTCCATCAATGAGTTTAAAAGAAATTATATTATCACAATAAATTAGATCTAAATAATGTAATATTTATTTATATTTCTAATGAACATGATATCTTTGTTAAATGATAAATTTTAATTTCAATATTACATTCATTTATGTTCATTTAAAAAAAAAATATATTTAATTTTAAGATTTATATCCAAAAATAACTTACCAGCATCTGGATTTAGAAGATTAATAAATGACACCAAACACTTTTAGATTTATAGTTGTGATTTACTAAATCCATATGTACTGTGATTTCAAATAGAAATTCCAAACACCCATAGATATTTATATATTATCATATTATTTTATATATTTATATTTAATATATAAAATTATATATTTATTTATCTAATATTTTAAGCTTAAAAAATACATTTTATTCTTAAAATATATTTTGATGTGATATTATATTAAAATTTATAATAAATATGTAAATATATAAGAATTATGTGGTATAAGGCTAAGAATTGTATTACCAAAAGGGAGAAGAGAAAAGAAAAAAATACAAACATGATCATGTCATAAAAAAGAATACTGAAAGGGTTCAAGAATGGCAAAAAGGTTCATTGTCTACTGATCTTGAGGGAAGAACAATAATAAGCTCAAAGAAATCAAGGGATCATGAGTTAAAGATAGCACAAGTCTCAAAGAGAAACTAATGCTTGGGGATCAAATGTTTGGGTAAACATCCTTAAAGAAGAGAAAGAAGGAGAACTCAAGATGTGCACTTAATCCAGGGAGATCACAAGACTAATAGTGGCACCAACTGCCTAAAAAATAAGAAAATCATTTGTTAAAAAAAGCAAAAGAAAGAACCCAACATTTCCTAAAAAATAAACATAAAAAGACAATTATAAATTATGACATTTTAAGATATATAATTCCTCCACTTTAAATAAGAGACAAAAATGCATCTTTGAACTTCCAACTTAGTTTAAAATCTAGTTTTGATCTTACATTTGTGAAGAAGGAATTTGCTTGGAAAGCTATTGTCTTTCACACTCATAGTGTAAAACAATAAGCAATAAATACAAATCAAATCCTTATGGATAGAGAATGAGAACTTGTTGTAGAATGGTAAACAAAAAAACTCCCATTAAATAAAGATTTCTAATAAGTTTAAAAGGAAAGGGAGAGTAAAAAAGAGATGGGTAAGATTCCTTTACAATGACAAAATCAATGGTAATAGGACCAAGACAAAAGTTGAGTACAGGAAATTTTAAGCTTTGAAGATAGTATCCGAAAAAAATTGCATAGTTAACATCATGTTTTGAACCAAATATCATTAACCAAAATGGTGAATTAATAAAATAATCTAATCCTTTTAGAGATTTTTACACAATCTAAAAGGGTATCACCTAGAGAAAACTTAGAAGTCTAATAAAGTTAAAACAATTCTAACTTCAAGTAGAGCAAGAAAATGACTTTTGAGTCAATATTTAGGGAGGTTCTATAAATCAAACAAAGAAAAGCATAGACCCAAAATCTAAAGAGATTTACATAGTCAGGATCAAAGAAAATGGAGTAAGATAAGAATCAATGAGACATAAATGCCTCTAAAACCACAAGGCATAGAAAAGTCTCCATAGATGAAGTAGAGAGATCTATCATTGAGCATACTTGTTCACACCAAGAAACAAGGTAACGATTGAAGACTTATAGAACCTTGATTTTACAAGAAATAAGTGTAAAATGATTGGAGGCCGCCTCATTTCCCTCTAGTTAAAGTTGTATTAAGAGATTATTTGTAGTTTCTTAACCTATCAGCAAAGAAGAATTTCAATAGGTGATCTTTGAGTATATTCAGTACCAAAGTCTTAACTAGTAAGTTATTAATCATGATCTAAGTAATGCAGAAACCACTTGAATTTCAACCCACAAGGGAGGAGAGCTTGTCCAAATAAGGATGTAAATGATTATAGGGTTCATAGAGGGAAGAAGGTATTTAGAAAGAACACATTTGTCATAAGATGCAATTTTGGATTTCCAAGAGGACTTGGAACAGATTTTAGAAAGAATCAAGTCCAAACATGAGGAGAAAGTCATCTCCAAAGAGCAAAGCCGCTTGGAGAGTCTAAGACAATGTCATCGAAAAAAGAAGATGAGAGAGAGAAGAAAGCCAATGGTTTGAAAGGAATCCAATAATTTTGTCCAAGAAGAGAGAAAATGTCCAATGATGGTAAGAAAAGGAGATAAGGGGCACAAGCCCAATGGAGGAGAAGAACCTTTAATTTGATTTAGAATAATGAAAAAGGAATATCCATATACATGCTCCACCCATTTGACAAATATTCAGGGAAACCTTTCTAGTCATCCTGAGAGAAGGGCTTGGATTAACACAATCAAAAGTTTTAAGGTTAGTCTTGATGAAGAAGGAATTATGGTGGTCTTTAAAAAGCCTGAGAAGAAGAAAGGATGTTATCCACTATATCCCTTTTCTTAATGAAGAGATTGGAGTGAATGATGCTGGGAGAATATGTTTAAGTCTATTAACAAGAACTTTAGCATAACCTTAAAGAGGGCATAGAAAATAGGCCTAAAATTAGAGAAGAATTTGCATGTTTAATTTTAGAATTAGTGTAATGATCTGCTTAAATAAATCAAGTAACGGAGTTTTAAAGAAGTGGTGAATTCTAAAGCTGAATTGCCTTCGATAATGTCCCAACTTGAATAAAGAACTTTGATGTAAAGCCATGAAAGGGGATTTGTCCCCATTAATCTCAGAAGTGAGAGAATTGTGGTCTAAAATAGTGTGATCAACATAATCTAAGGGGAAATGGTATCACCATCAATATCTAAAGGGTTATCTAGAGTAAAACTTGGCTTATTAAAAAAGGAAGTAATAGAATCACAAATTTCATCAACAATCTCTTTTGATGAACACCCTTATCAAGGAGTAGCTTTAATTAGATTGGTATTCCTCCTTTAATAGAGTAATAGAAAACTTGAGCACCTCAGAGTAAGAGGAAGCTTGACCTAAAAGACTCTCCTTTTTATAATATCCAATCTAGCAAACATCCTTGATGTTGTAGATATGTCATATTAAGTTGATTCTCAAAAGTTACAAAAATGCAATCCTTTAAGTTTTTTCAATTTTGTCAAGGAGACTATATAAAAGCTCAGGATTCTCTAACATTTAAGCTTCTTAAAAAGCAAAGGAAGGTCACCAATCAGAGAGGTTGTACTTTGATGATATCAAGAAAATTGGGATGAAGCAGAATTACAACATGAATTGGAGGCCTTGTCATAGTCTTGAAAGGAAATGATCAGGAGTGATCAACGAGAGAGGAGGAGAGCCTTGAGGGAGGAAGTGAAAAGGTCTAGCCAATAAATTGTGGAGAACGATCAATTTGGACTTAAGAATTGTCAACTCTTTCATTTGACCAAGTGAAAAATAGCTCAAGAAGATGGAAATGGTTCACACAATCTTTAAAGTCGATAGCAAGAGGAATCTTATCTTTATCATGTGAATAAAGAAAAAGTTAAAAGAAACGGAAAGTCCATGGAGCTAAAATAATTGAATAGCTAAAGCAATTTTATGAAAAGCATCATATATAAAATGTAACATAATTTAGAAATATTATTATAAATTGAATAATAAGAAGTGAGTAAAGGAGAACATAAATTCTTTCATAAATGAAAATAAATGAATCAAATTATAATTTTAAAAAAAATAATTTTCTATTTGAAGAAAATAAAGAATCCATGCATATTTTTTCCAAAAGGTAAACATAACAAGTTAATATTTTATCTTATCATGTTCATATCCTTGATAATATAATATAATTAATAAAGAATAATAAATAAATGAAGATCGCATAAAAATATTGTTTATTATATCCTTAATTTGTATATATTTTATCAAAATATTAATACACTATCTTGAGTATTTTGTGTTTCAAGAGAATGGATCATTTGAAAAAATAATAATGATGGTTAAAAAATAATATATTAAAAAAATATATACTAAGGGGTTATTTGGATATATTGATCATTGATAAAATAAATGAGAGAAGGATATTAACCTTTTTATTAGATTGACCATTTTCAAAAGAAATGATGATAACATTCTTATTAAAAAGTTTGTGGGATTATTTAGGGATTATTTTAGTGCAAAGTAATAAATGAACTTTTAAGCATAGTAAAATGTGAAAAGCAAATTTTATTTATAATAAAGAAATTTTTCAAATTTAATTTGGTTCATGATATAAAGAAAGATATAAACATAGATTTTTTAGATTTTAAAAATAAATAGAAGATCTAATTTTTTATAATAAGATACCTCTTCTAAAAACATATCAAAATTAGTAATTTATATCCAAAATAATTTTTTTAAAAAATTTCTTTTTATTTTTAAACCACTTTTAAAATATAAAATATATGAAAATATATTTTATTAAACATTTTGAAAGATTTAAAAAATGAACAACCCACATAAGTACACATAATAGAATATTTCTTGATAAAAAGAGATAAATATTAAAAGTAATTATTTATGGGATAAATAAGGAGTGATTTATTATAAAAACATAAGATAAAGAGGACCAAAACTAAACATTTAAGAGATATTAATTATATTTATAATTTTATATTTTATTAAATTAATTTAGAATATAATTATTTAAAATATATAATATATTATTATAAATATATTTTTAAAATATTATAAAATAAAATTCATATTTATAAATCATATATTTTATATACATATTAATGATTATTATTAATTATAATTTATATGATACTTAATCTAACATTAATATTAAGTATCTCATAAGATTTTAATTAAGATTTTTCTCAAACTTTTATTAATTATTTTTTTGTAAAAACTAGAACATAACAATTATATATTTATATATTTTTCTTATTTTTATGAAACAAAATAAAATTATCATAAATCTTATATAAAAATATGATTTATATTTAAAATTTTTAATATTTAAATTATAAAAATAATAATAAATTTAATATTATTCTCAAGTATCAATAAATGATAATAAATTTTTTTGTCATGAAATTTTGATGATTAACTTGCCTATCCCGAAAAGTGTACGATTCTCGAGAGTGTAAAGTATTATTGCATCTCCAATTTATTATTCCCGTGAGTGTAAAGTATAGTTAATAAAATTTCTTCAAATATGAGTATTTACCGCGTGATTATAATCTTTGGCCATTATAAAATATAAGTGGCAATGACTACTTTCTTTTATAAATTTAATGCTTAATAATTTTCAACTAAAGATTCAATTTAACAATGATTTAAATTGTGAATTTGTTTAAAATGCATCTTCATGCCCATTTTACAACTATTAATTGCTTCTATTTATTAGGATTTTAATGAGATTTTAAAATCTTGCAAATAGTTCTTAGTTATTTTTAATACTGCAGTATGATCATAAATTTTATTTTTATTGTTTACTAGTAGTTACTAATATTGTTATTTTGAAATAAATTATCGATCAAATTTTTTTAAATTGAACTAAACTTTAACTTGATTTGATGCTATATGAGTAGCATTATAATTAACTTTCATTATAAAAATAATTATCTTGAGCTTAAGTACTTGTATTAAGAACATATTTGCTAAATTTTATGATATTGATATGCGGAAGAAATAATATTTTTATTAACTTGTCACTTATTTTATATAGTTCATTAATTGTGGGATCAGCCTGCTCATAATTTGCTTGTTTAGAAATTATTTATGAATAATATGCTGACATTCACCTCAATAGAATTTGACTAAAATATGAGTGAAACCGAAGTTGAGCTTAAATAAAATAAAATTTTAGTTTAGTTAGCTTTTAAAAGGGATCTTATAAATTACGTCAGCAATTTAATCACATTTTAGGATGCACTTGGGGTAATTTTCCAAGAACTTTATTTGGCTATCAACTTTCTAATCTATTTTCAAAAAATTTTATGATAAAAGTTATTTTATGAGAGAGTTGTTAAAATATGATGGCTATCAAAAGTCATTTTGACTATTTCAAAAAAAAAAAAATTTATAACACTCACATTAGCTTTCTAAAAAATTAATTTTTCATAACAACTTTACAATTATCTTTATAAGACGCCATAGTGAGCATATCTAACACCTAAACCCTAAATCTAATACAAGCTATTTTATCAATTTTATCTAGCATAATCATCCCAAATGCACCCTAAGACTTCCATAGTGAGCATATCTAACACATAAACTTCAATTTTTAGATATATTACACTCAAATCTTTAATATTACATCAAAAATATCATCACCACTCCTTTTTTTTAGAAGTGAAATGCACCATTTTAAGCACAATAAAGTGTTAGATAAGTAAATATATAACTTTAGGTGTTAGATATATAGATATATGAATTGTGTGATATGTAGGTAAATCTTTCTTTATTATTATTATTATTATTATTATTATTATTATTATTATTATTATTATTATTATTATTATTATTATTATTATTATTATTATTATTATAAATATGGATAATAATCTGATTCTTCGATGGAGTGGCTGTCCTCGATGACCACCGGTTTGACATGATATTTGAATTTTATATCATTCTTACAAATTATTTATCTTATTAACATATTCAAATGAGACATATGTTTCAAAATATCATCCTTGCTCACAATGGAAGTAAGCATAAACCATACAAACTTTATTTAAATAATAATTATACTAAATTCTTAAAAACATATGAATAAATTTATATTTTCAACATTTGTTTTACCATTTTGGAAGATTTAAAAAATTAAAAACTATTTAAACTTAAATTGAATATAATAATTTCTGAAACTTTTAAAATTATGATAAATAGCTAAAGCTTCCATGATAAACCCAAATATGGAATGAACAATTTAAAATCTCCTCGATTAATACTCATTTAAATTTGTTCAAATTAATAATAAACAAATTTGAAAGTTTTTTTATTAAATATTAAAGGTTAAATGAACCAAATTTAAATATGATTTAACTGGTTTATTTATGATCATAAATAAACTCATTTTTTACTAGTTCAATGAGTAACTTGTTTATATTATTTAAATAAAATAGGATTGAATAAAATATTTTTAATTATATATTTAAGGGTATCTATTATAACTTAATATTACTAGTGTTTATTTCATTAATATCTTTTATTAACAAACTTATTAATTAACTCATCAGGCCATCATTATCCACCATATGCAAGATGAAAATTAAACTTTGATCTAAGGGATGAGAAATTGCATGAGGAATTAGTACACATTAATTTACTACTCTTTTAATTTTTTTTTTCATTTATTTTAAAAAATAAATTCTTGTCGGCCTGAAATCTCATCAAGCTATCAAGTTTTTCTACATTAAAAAAACAAAAGTCTAAACAAAAGTTGAATACCTAATTTAATAAAAGTGATCAAAGAATATAAATACCTAGTTTATAATTTGTTTGAGCATTTTGAGTTTTCAAATTAATTTATTTGCCATTAAAGAATATGTATATATTTAATGCAATTTTTTCTTGTTTATTTATTTCAATAAATTGATTTGTTAGTATTTATTTATATTAAATGATTATAAGAAAGTTTGGTCAGTTTATATAATATTTTATTTAATTTGAATAAAGAAATTATATATTAATTCTAAATTTATTAATTTTTTATTTGTTAAATTTATAAAATTATTTATTTATAACTAAATATACAAAGTGAAGTACTCATTTGGATTTCTTATTTATTAACCCGTTGAACTAATTCAATTAATGTAAATAAGCCAAGTATGATTAGTGAAAATTTTAAACAAGTCAAGTATGAACATGCATTTGATAGTTCAGCTAGCTCAAGCTCGAGACAAATATGAAAAACTTATAATATGATTGAATCAAGTCCAATTCATAATATACTCAGCTTGACTTAGCTTGATTATAGTAACTACATTGGCACCTAAAGTGTGTTCATATATATAATTTAATCTATTTAAGAAAAAATAACTTTTAGTCAAAAAATTGATGCCAACCAAAAAATGATGATTAATTCATAAATATTCTTAAAATATTATTAAAATTTTAGGATTAAATCTCACATATGTTAAATTTCCACTCCTTTTTTGGCAGAAAAGAAAAAACTATTATGTTTCTCCAACAATTTTTAATGAAGAGATCCTTAAACCATATATATTGTGTCATTGTGAACCTAATTAAATGTTAATTTCTTGGTTCTATTTTATGATTTTGACAATGATTTTATTGTTTTTTCATGAATATCTATTATATTTAGCTTGACAAATCTCTTCTATTCTCATCAGGACCATTAGTTGGTAATCATTTTCATGTAAATTCACTTATTACTTCTATTTTTAGACTCCTAATTATTAGAGTATAGTAAAAAATGGCATTTTTGAAACGATCTTAAATGTCTTTTGAATCAATAGAAATATCTTTGATAAAAAACTAACTTTTAGTGGATAGCAACTTTTGTTATCATTATCTTGCTTGGGCATAGGATTCAAGTTTGTATAAAATATATCATAATATCAACAATGAAATAACACTATTATTAAATATTCTTCCATATTGATTGTAATTTGATTATCATAGAGATGAAGAGTTCAATCTCATAATGACAAATTTTCTTGTCTAACGTTATAAGTGTTGCAACATCAAAATATGATCCAAGTTGCTAAGGTTGACCGATAAGCCTCATATCATCGATGATGTATCTCTCTTGATAACTTCACTCTAAGTTATTCTCCCACCTCCCTCACTTCTTTAGGAAATTCAAGGGATCTATCTTATCACTCTTTCTAATCAAATTAATTGTGTAAAAGACATATTCAAGATAAATTTTTTATATGATTCTATTAATGATCAAGACAAGTTTTTGTTAATTCATTTACTAGATTTGATGATGATACTTCACCAAAGAACTTTGACTTTTCACACAACATAGAAGCAAATATTGTGACAAGAAGAAAAAGAAGTATTTTTATTATACTAGATATTCTTTTAAATCCCTCGTATTGTATGATATGTTAAAATAGAGAAAATGAGTACAGCAAGGCTTACCCTCTTTGTCTTTTTCTTACTTTTGATTGGCCTATATAGGTTATTTTTTGTAATTAAAATAATTATTTAACTTTTAAAAAATGAATAAAGAAGTATAATATGAAACAAATTATAGAAAAATTTAAGATTATCAACCTCAATATTCATTTTACAAGCACAACAACAAGCCTTTATCCCACTATGTGGGATCGGTTACATGAATCCTTCCTCTCCATTGGGTCGTATTAAATGTCATATTCTCATTTAATTCTAATAAAATATAGTCATTTTATATACTTCCTAATTAAGACTTTTTAAGTCTACCTATGCATTTCTTAACATAGGCCAAATCTAAATCATCTACTCTCCTAATTGGGACATCAGGCAACCAATGTTTTATGTGAACAAACCATTTAAGATGACTCTCTCTAATCTAATCTTCATTGAAAATACTCCAACCTTTTCATATATATATATGTGTGTGTGTATGTATTTATCTTGTATTTTGTCGTTTAAGTGTAAATCCACTTATCCACCTGAGTATTTTCATCTCTGCAACATTTAGTTTTATGCTTCTCTTTTACTGGCCAACACTCCACATGATAGAGCACAAATCTCACCACCATCTTATAAAATTTTACATACCAAAAAAATGTTCAACATATGTGCATGGCACATGGGCCACACTAGCCACACTAGAGTGAGCACAAAGTTATTATACTAAAAAAGGAGCTATTATAGCACTAAATTGCAATAGTTAATAAAATTATTGCAAATCCAAATATTTATTATTGTGATTATAATTGTTGCCTGATTCCTACATTTATGCCCTCTTTCAAGGAAAAATGATGAGAGGGAGCTAATATTTGAGGTAGAGGGCAAAACAAAAATAATGTTAATGATTATCATAGCATTGAGATTTGCATAAATTCAAATAATCTCTCTCTCTCTCTCTCTCTCTATATATATATATATATATATATATATATATATATATATGTGCACAACACCTTTTAAAACTATAAATTAAAAGTAAATTATGTTATTCCCATCACTACTAAAATTGATTAGAATAAATAATCTTCATCATTTTATCAAGAGGGTTGTCACACAACCACCGATATTATTTTATTATCTACAACAAACTTAAAGAGATGTATCACTCCTTTCATTTAAGATCAACATAATCATTAGGTCCATATGACATGAACCATTTAGACAAAACCCTTTTTCTTTTAGGATTATAACCCATGTCCTTACAAAGTTGATCATTATAATATATTTGAATGATTCCAACACTTGATCTTCTATAATATTCATGACCATACTCTTTCATGTATTTATTCTATTTCTTCATATCTTCTTCCACCAATTTTATGCTCGGGAGCTGAAATCCACCATTAAGAAAATGTGCCAACCATATTGCCTTCAACTCCAAAGTAAATAAATTTGATGCGCTCTTTGAGTATCCAATTATTGCCATTTGTGAAATCCTCGGTTGAATGCATTCTATATAGTACATAAATGCATTGATAAGATTATTCTTTTTACTAAAAATAATTCTTAAGCACACTATCACAAATTTAACTATAAAATAATTTTTTTTGACATATTTTTCAATGTTATTGAATAAGCCTATTTACTCATCCACCATAGGAGTGTAAGAAAGCTAAATTTTATGTTCATGTTTGCCTCATTAACTTATTAAGTTGAACATAGATGGTTGATAAACATAAAATTTATTGGTTAGTCAAATCTAAGTTATTAAATCTTTATATTGTCTATCACATGTATGCACACACTAGTATAAATATATGAATATGAAAACCTATAATATACAAGATTATAAAGTATGTGAATACATAAATATGTATAAGTGCACATTCAAACATGCAAATTACATATATATAGGAACATAATCAAACTATTATCAAACCAAATAGGATCAACAAGGCCATGCTTCACTCATTAAATTAAATATATTAAATTATAAAACTAGTTTAACTTAAGCTAATTATCCAAAGTCAAACACAAATAAGCTTTTTTGATAACTTTATGCACTTATTATAATAATATTTTAAGTTATATATGAATATCTAATTAATCAATGTGAAGTATAACTATTAAGTGGAAAAATATTGTCTAGGTGGTCACAATATTTTGAAATGAAAATAATTTAAAGACATTTCAAATTTTCTCATCACCCTTGAAGCCAATACCAAATATGACTATATCAGCCTTTAACGGTTTCACCTTCCAATATTATACCATCCCTACAAAACTCAAAGCTTTTGAATATTTTAGAACAATTCTCTTATTTTCAGCATGTCATAGAATTTTTCAGCAATAAAGCAACTAAGGATGAACTCATTGCTTGAAAGAGGCTATGGTCCGGAACTATTCTATACTTCTCCATAGGTCTTATTTTTATTGATGTAGATTTCAATAAACTTAGTTATAAGCCACCTCTATATTTTTAAAAAAAATGAATGTGAGATATTAATTTATATAATTAATTTAGAATAATTGTTAGAGGAGGAATATCATTTACTAAAGGAGAGAGCAATGTTGCCAAGAGGCTTAGCATGATTCCTTCTCCTAGTCTATGTAGGAGTAGCTCTGAAAAATGACTGGAGTAGAAGTAACCTAATGAAACACCACATGCTGATAAATCAACTATGTTCCATCGTTTCGTTTGGACAATCATCATGCAAGGAACTTCCGCACCTACAAGTGCAAATTTAAGAAAAGTAAGAATAAAGTATATGAAACTTTATGTGCATGTGGAGTACTACCAGAGTGCATAGTCGTATGCTTCATAATTGTTTAATATAATGAACTATTGTATGATCTTCATATACTCCAACACCAAATAAGCGACAATCCATATGCATGATGTATTCTAACAATTTTAATAATGATACTAACAATGATCATACCATTAATATCAAGATTCGGCGACATCGAGAGTTGATTTGAGAAAGCGATTACAATGATACATTTTTCCTTGACAAACTCAGTGACATTGCTTCTCATTTTTGCTAAGTCCATTGAGTGGAAAACTAGGGATATTAGGGAGGCCACCAACCTTCCTAAGCAAAGAAGCGAAAGTCCATTATATGCTCCTCTTATGGTGAACATATTGTCTATTAAGGGATTAAAATATTGATAGAATGTGAAGATTAGAAAGGTAAATTTGATAAACTAGACAACAATGTAATGAGTATACAAATGTAAAAGTAGAAAGGATGCAAAAGCTAAATTCAAAACTGCCCCATTGGAATCAATTTTTTTTTTTATTTTTATTTTTAAAAAATAGAAAAATAAGTAAAAATATGTTTGTTTATCTATTTTATTATTTTTATTTTTCTATTTTTAAATAAATTTATTTTTTATTTTCAAAAATACTAAAAATATGTAAAACCTATTTTTCTTTATTTTTAAAACACCCGGTCATACTTTTCAAATTTTTAAAGATTTGAATTTGATTTTTTTTTTTTTTAAATTATATTATATAATATTATTAATTTTAATTAATTTAATCTCACAAGATTTATCTGAATATATAATAATAATAGATTAATTTTACTAATTTAACTTATTTTATCAATAATTATTATTTAAAATATATTTATATATTTTCATAAATTTTATCTTTCTCATAAAATATAAATATGACGTAGATATTTTACATTTCATGTGTATGCATCGACTCCTACAAATATGTCTTTGTTTTGTATTTTTAACGATTCAAATGTATCAATGTAGTTTATCATGCAATAAGATATTTTTTAAGTAGTATCGACGATGATCAAAATAATTTTGCTCAAATCTCAAGATGTCACATTTGTAACTTGTCAGTTTTATTATGTGCAATTGAATGAACTATGCAAATTCTTGTTTGTTAGATTTTTAAATTTTGAATTTTTCTAAGTGATTCTTTTTTATGAACGAGTATTATTCGGGTTGTTTCGACTATAACTCAAATTAATTTGTGCACATTACTTTCATCGATCATCGATTTCATTCAATTTGATTCGATTTAAGCAATATAACATATATGTAGGTCAACATCCATTATCGTCATTTGTGTTCTCAAACATTTTTTTTGCTTTATGTTAAAATAAGAAAATATCAAACATATTTTTATTTTATTTTAAAATTTAAAAATACAAATACAGTTTTACCCCTTAGAGTAATAATTAATTTCATTATTTTATTTTTCCATTAAAATTTTAAAATAATAACTAAATATTTTTTTAAATAAAAATCATAAAAATATCAAACAAGTTTTATTTTCACATAAAATAAAATAAAATAAAAACAAAAAAATTGGAAATAAAAAAAAATTGGAAACAAACAAAAAAATAAAAAAGAAAATGATCCCAAACTCTTAGGACCTGGGGATCACTTTATTTTTATTTTATATTTTGTGTTCTTATTTTATTTTATTTACTTTTCTTAAAAATAAAACAAATTTAATAGTACTTATTATTTTAAAAAAATACTCAAAGCATCTTTTAGATGTTTTGAGCATTTTTAAAAATAATGTTATTTGTTAACACTCTAATAATTTCTTAACAAATATATTTTAAAAAATAACATAAAAATAAAAATAAAAGATAGATTGTCGTAGGATCTTTTTTGCTTAAAATTTTCAACAACCATTAAGGATTATAGATATGATCTGGTACATGCAATGAGTCATCATAATAATAAGGTGATCGTAAATTAGTGATATTATACTTTTTTTATGTTTTTTTATGTTTTTTTGTTTTTTCTTGTATTTTTTTTTGCGGAACCCCATATAGGGGAATTTTATTGCTCACAGAAAAAAAGTTACAAGATCCTTAAGAGGGGATAAACTCGAGTCTACCTCAAAGAGCTACAATCATCCTAAAGAGTAAATCCATCTAAGTACAACCCACAAGAAAAAAAAAAGGCACCCCAAAAAAATAGAGAGTAAAAGACACAAAGGAGCAACGCAGCCAACAAAGAAGATGATGAGTGAAGAAGAGTTACCCCAAAGGAAAAGTTGATACACCGCATGAAAAGAAAAAGACTCTACAAACAACTAGATGAGTTAGCACCAATAAAATAGAAGGAGTTAAGTCTAAGTAATAAACATAAAGTTGGAAAGAAATAGTAGAATTTTAGAGGGAGCTCCAAAACTTCACACCAACTGCCACATACATGTGCATCCAAAGAAAAGAAGGGATACAACACACATGCTACTACCAACCAAAGAAGAGAACTAATAGCCACCATCAAAGAAAACAAACATGTGGAAACAAATATCCATAGGGAAATTATGTAGCCCAACGAAATTGTATAACCAATGAAAAGAAATCCACAAAGTTTCAATGAACGAAATGAAATCCACATTCCTATATCAACAGTAGAGCCCATATAGTGCCAACAGTTATCAAATAAACAATCCACACCAATCCACCCAAGTTCCATAATACAATTAAAATGTAGCAAGCTTAGCAAGATAGGAAATAACCTCCAGTTCCAAAGAAGCTTGAATAAATACTACCATATATAAATAGATCAAGAAGAAAATAGTTTAACAAAGTAAGTGGATATATCCATATAATAAGTCCAAGAAGGCATGATAATATAATGACTGAAAATCCCAAAAACTCGATCTAACACACCCACAACAGGGGTGCTAAAAAATAGAAAAATTGCTAATCCAACTGCAGTACGCAATACACCAAACCAAAAGAAAAGCATACACAACTCGAGGACGACCAAACTCCATATAGGCTTAGTAAAACTGGAATGCAAACAACAAGCCACATCCGACAAAGAAAAAAGGGAACCATTCCCAGATAATAAAAGAAGAAACTCTTGCTAAAGGGGTGTGTAGACTATTCAAATAAATAGCAAGATAAACATTACAGCAGTTAGGTATAAAGGCAAAATCAGCCTTGAAAAACAGCCCTAACGACCGCTTAAGAATAATCAATAAGCCCACAATAAATAGAAAATGATACACCATATCATCATATTCCATGAAAAAAAACTTCAATCCAATAAGCAGGTTATAGCACCCAAGAAACATTGATTTTTTGATCGAAAACAAGTTTCATACACTCTAAAAGGGGAGGAAAGACCTCATCCAACCAATAGATTGAAACAAAAGCAAAATTAAAAGTTTACATGTTCCTAACATAAGGAAAACCACTTTTATCTAAATTCACAAGCCCCCATAATGAGGGAGGGATATTATCATAAGAGAATATATTCACCATAGAGGATTTTACCCCAATTAGCAAGAAAATCAGCACACAAATTTCCTTCCGATAAATATGAGAAATATGATAATCAAGAGAAGCAAGAAGCCTCCTCGTGTGGTTAAGAAAATAGTAAACTTTAGCATTGCCATGAGCTCCCGACTTTAATAAATTCAAAAGGAGGAGAGCATCAATTTCAAACCATATTTTTTTAAATCCTTTATGAATACATAACGATATACCATAATGCAAACCATAAAGTTCAGCAAAAAGAACAAAACAGGGTCTTAAAGGAATAGCAAATGCAGCAATCATCTTATCTTTAAAGTCTCTTAAAATACCCCCACAACCATAAAGCCCATTAGCAACAGATTCATCAGTATTAACCTTAATGACATGATAATTGGGCTTTATCCAATAAATAGTCTTACAAATAAAATCAACCTCAGAAGACGAGAGGGAAATCCCAAAACAAGGGGCTGGATGCTTGACACCTTTGAAGCTAGAAGGAGGAAGAAGGTTAGCTTTATAAAGGCAGGTAATTTTACATTTGGTTCTAGCAATAACATGGTGAAAGTTCATAGGAATATCACTATGTTTAGCATCATTTCTTTCCCACCAGATATACCATAGTAAAGTAATAGCCAGAACACATTTGATATGTCCTTTCGAGGAAGAGGATAGAAAATTATTTGAAAGGCACAATATAGAAAGGGATCCATCAAATAGAAAAGTATTAAACATACTATCATACCAAGGACTTTAGCGAATGGGGCCATTGAAGACATGATCCACGTTTCAATATGGAAGCAACATTGACATTTGGATGGAAGATGAAAACCTTTTTTTGGAGAATGGCATCCACAAGAATGTAGTGTTTAAGGATACACCAAGAAAGAACTAAAATAAGGAAGGGATAAATTACTCGGATCATAGAAAAACTAAAGAATCTTGACTTTTAAATCTAATGCCACACATCCTTAAAACAAAATCTCCAGAGGAGGAATTGTTAAACAAGATTTGATCACTCTGGATGTTGGATTAATATTGAGGATTTTTAACGATCACATTGGGTACATAGGAACCTAAATGAGCTATATCCCAAGAATTCTGAGTAATGAAATGGCTAACCTTGAGCATGTCAATAGAGTGAGTATTGAATAATGAGTCAATAGAACCCACCCACCAATTATCTTGCCAAAGAAGGATGAAGAATTCACACCCGGAGATCATCTCTCAAGCCCACTTGATATTGTGAGTCTTCTCCACACCGGGAATCCCAGTTTGAAAGAACAAATGAGGGGTGATTACCCTTTTGGCGAGGATGAATTTTGACTAGCTGATTGTTCTAAGATTTCACCACATTTTGTAAGAAAAGTATTTAATGGAATCTTCTAAAGTTTTATAACCTAAACCACCTTCATTCAAAGGACCACAACAAGAAGCCGGATGTTGGAGTAGAACCCCAAAAGAATTTGTTGATAAGATAATGATAAGGTAGGGACAATAGTGGGGAGATAGAGATGGCTTTTGGAATCACCTCATCAAAAGGAAAGATCTTTTGAATCACCTCAAATCTTTTAGCAAAGCAATACCCACATACTTAATAGGGAGAATAAGAGGGCAAAACCCCACAATACTCTTAATAGTATTGATCCTAGGAGGAGGAATCGATTTACTAGCAATAAAACCACTTTTGTTAGGGTTAATTTTTAAGCCACTTTCCCTACCAAACAATAGAACTTCTTAATGTATCGGTAGATCCATTGCGTAAACTAATGAAATCATCTCAAAGCGAGGTGAGAGATAGGAAAACCACCCTAGTCTTGTAGAACATGTTAGGCATTTTACAAAACAACAGTTCAAGACTTCGAGTGAGATATTCCATCACGATAATGAAAAGGGCTGGAGAAAGGGGGTCCCCTTGCCTTATCCCATGGGAGGAAGAAAAGAAGCCATGAACCTTGCCATTAATAAGTAAAGAGAATCCAGATTCTCAATACCATTCTTGATTAATGTAATAAAAGAATTGGAAAATCCAAAAAGAGTAAGAATTTTATAGAGGAAAGTCCACCAATATCGAAGCTTTGGAAATGTCTAGCTTAAAACTAGATTCCCACACTGAACCTTAGTATTTAAATCATGGATAATTTCATGAGCTAACAACACATTATCAGAGATGGATCTACCTTTGACAAAACTTGTTTGATTGGGGGAGATGATTTTAGGAAGTAAATTACCTAGTCTTTTGGCTAGGATCTTAGATATGAGCTTATTAAAAAGAGTACATAGGCTTATAGGTCTAAAATGGTTCTAAAGGATTATCGATTTTAGGAATTAGAACAATGGAAGTACTAGAAAAGTATTTGGGGAGGATATTTCCATTAAAAATATCCAAAACAGCTTTAACCACATCTTCTTTGATAATATTCCAACACTTTTGAAAAATAAGGTAAAACCATCAGCCACGAATCATTTTCTTAATCTAAAAGTGGATGCAATTTCAAATTCGGAGGGTAGAGAGGTAAGCATTTTGTTATCTTCTTCGAATGATCTTAGGGATAACCTCGCCATGCTAATTCATCATAGGAGACATTATTATTAAGGAGATTAGTGAAGAAAGATACACCAATCGAAAATTCCTTATCATTATTTTTGATTTTCTTGATGTGATTGAGGGCCTTTTCTTTTGAACATAACATGAAAATATTTGGTATTCCTATCTCCCCCCGATATCTTTTTTACGGAAGCCTTTGCCACCGGTTTCCTCTATGTCTTGATAGAAAGTTAACCTATCTTTGGCTTGGTTTAATAAGATATTTTTGGAGGTATCATGAATAGCAGCTTCTTCTAAAGCTATGACTTCTTGTTCTATATATTTTTGAAGCAATTTTTGTTCAACCATTTAGGGAATTATTTAAGCCTTTTTAATTTA
The DNA here is from genome assembly GCA_021442155.1 of Cymbidium sinense. Classification (NCBI taxonomy): domain Eukaryota; kingdom Viridiplantae; phylum Streptophyta; class Magnoliopsida; order Asparagales; family Orchidaceae; genus Cymbidium; species Cymbidium sinense. The sequence continues at coordinate 6,144,855 of CM038232.1, forward strand.
AGCCATAATCTCTTCATCCCAATAATAGAATCATCAGGATAAAGAGGATCTCCCTAATTAGTAGCAACCACCTCAAAAATCTATCATCCATAAGCCACATATTTTGAAAAGGAAAGGAATAGGGGGATTTCATGCTAACCTTATGAGATTAGAAAAGGGGAATGATCGGATAAGGTTCTACCGAGGTGTTCAACGTAAGTAATCAAAAGGAATTGTTCCATAGATCATTAAACGTAATCTATCTAGTCTTTGCCAAAGTCTATGATTATTCCAAGTGAATTGAGAGCCTATAAAACCTAGATCGGTAACGTGACAATCCAGAATCATATTATTAAAGTCCTCCATGGAGAATAGGTTTGGAGTATTTCCACCAACTTCAAGAGGAAGATATAGTGTTAAAATCCCCACCCACAACCGGGGAGCATTAACTAGGATGGGAAATTAACTAGATCTTCCTACGTGGTCCTTCTACCATACCTATTACAAGAAGCATAAACAAAAGATCCAAAATATCACCAATTGCCAAAGTGATTTTAACATTCACTGGTGAAGATCCTAGATAATATGAAGAACAAAAGGATTTTTCCAAAAGATCCAAATTTTGTTACTTGAGCTAAAAACACTATCAAAGCCGATCATTCTAGCAACAGATTGAATGCTAGAAGGAAGGATAAAGGGTTCCAAGATTGCCAGAAAGAAATGTTATGGGTGCGAACTATGTTGCTGAGTCTATTACAAATAGAGAGGGAACCTATCCCTCTCGCATTCCAGATCAAGAAAAAGACCATTTACTTTGGGTGAGAGGATTCAGATCATGTTACTCTGGCAAAGTTAGGAAATTTAGATTTAGATGGTTTGTTTCTCTTTTATAAATGTATGGAAGTCATTGGCCATACCTACAACCTCACCATCAAATAGTGAGTGTTCAGTGTGTTTATTGCCAAGCGAAGCTTGGAGGTTAAAAGTCATTTCTCCTTCTTCCAATTCAGTGTTGATGACCTGATGAAGCTTAGGTTTTGGATTAAGTTCAGGGTTAGAAGAGGAAGCACAAGAGGGATTAGAATTAGGCAAAACACAGATTCCTAAATCAGGAGTAGAAATTATCTCTAAATACTGCAAATCCTCCATTCCTACAATAGTATTCATTTGACCTTTAGCTAATGGAGATACGAAGTAGGGATATACGATTAGTGAGGGAATCAACAACTAGGGGGAGCCAGAGCTATTAGAGGCATTAATGTCAATATTGTTATTTTGAGAATGGATTCCAACATGAGGAGCCTGTTCCTTAATAGGAAGTGAGCCAACTGGTAAATGCTCAACCGTATCCATCTTAGATTTGGGTTGGTGGCTTTGAACCGGGGGATCATTTCTATCAAGTATTGGGCCGGTTGTATTAGTAGTCATATCATTTTGTAGTTCATTCAAAGTGGCCTTAATGGATGGAGCAGC
>CM038232.1:6146406-6236102 GCA_021442155.1 Cymbidium sinense
ATATGTAGATCCCACATAGTGGGATAAAGGCTTGTTGTTGTGCTTGTAAAATTAATATTGAGGTTGATAATCTTAAATTTTTCTATAATTTGCTTCATATTATACTTCTTTATTCATTTTTTAAAAGTTAAATAATTATTTAAATTACAAAAAATAACCTATATAGGCCAATCAAAAGTAATAAAAAGACAAAGAGGGTAAGCCTTGTTGTACTCATTTTCTCTATTTTAACATATCGTACAATACGAGGGATTTAAAAGAATATCTAGTATAATAAAAATACTTCTTTTTCCTCTTGTCACAATATTTGCTTCTATGTTGTGTGAAAAGTCAAAGTTCTTTGGTGAAGTATCATCATCAAATCTAGTAAATGAATTAACAAAAACTAACTTGTCTTGATCATTAATAGAATCATATAAAAAATTTACTTGAATATGTCTTTTACACAATTAATTTGATTAGAAAGAGTGATAAGATAGATCCCTTGAATTTCCTAAAGAAGTGAGGGAGGTGGGAGAATAACATTAGGTGAAGTTATCGGTAAGAGATACATCATCGATGATATGAGGCTTATCGGTCAACCTTAGCAACTTGGATCATATTTTGATGTTGCAACACTTATAACGTTAGACAAGAAAATTTGTCATTATGAGATTGAACTCTTCATCTCTATGAGATAATCAAATTACAATCAATATGGAAGAATATTTAATAATAGTGTTATTTCATTGTTGATATTATGATATATTTTATACAAACTTGAATCCTATGCCCAAGCAAGATAATGATAGCAAAAGTTGCTATCCACTAAAAAGTCAGTTTTTATCAAAGATATTTCTATTGAATAAATTCAAAAGACATTTAAGATCATTTCAAAATGCCATTTTTTACTATACTCTAATAATTAGAGTCTAAAAATAGAAGTAATAAGTGAATTTACATGAAAATGATTACCAACTAATGGTCCGATGAGAATAGAAGAGATTTGTCAAGCTAAATATAATAGATATTCATGAAAAATAATAAAATCATTGTCAAAATCATAAAATAGAACCAAGAAATTAACATTTAATTAGGTTCACAATAACACAATATATATGGTTTAAGGATCTCTTCATTAAAATTGTTGGAGAAACATAACAGTTTTCTCTTTTCTTGCCAAAAAAAGTGGAAATTTAACATATGTGAGATTTAATCCTAAAATTTTAATAATATTTTAAGAATATTTATGAATTAATCATCATTTTTTGGTTGCATCAATTTTGACTAAAAGTTATTTTTTCTTAAATAGATTAAATTATATATATGAACACACTTTAGGTGCCAATGTAGTTATGACTATAATAATCAAGGAGTCAAGGCAGTATATTATGAATTGGAATTCAATCATATTATAAGTTTTTCATATTTGTCTCGAGCTTGAGCTAGCTGAACTATCAAATGCATGTTCATACTTGACTTGTTTAAAATTTTCACTAATCATACTTGGCTTATTTACATTAATTGAATTAGTTCAATGGGTTAATAAATAAGAAATCCAAATGAGTACTTCGCTTTTTATATTTAGTTATAAATAAATAATTTTATAAATTTAACAAATAAAAAATTAATAAATTTAGAATTAATATATAATTTCTTTACTCAAATTAAATAAAATATTATATAAAGTGACCAAACTTTCTTATAATCATTTAATATAAATAAATACTAACAAATCAATTTATTGAAATAAATAAACAAGAAAAATTGCATTAAATATATACATATTCTTTAATGGCAAATAAATTAATTTGAAAACTCAAAATGCTCAAACAAATTATAAACTAGGTATTTATATTCTTTGATCACTTTTATTAAATTAGGTATTCAACTTTTTGTTTAGACTTTTGTTTTTTTTAATGTAGAAAAACTTGATAGCTTGATGAGATTTCAGGCCGACAAGAATTTATTTTTTAAAATAAATGAAAAAAAAATTAAAAGAGAAGTAAATTAATGTGTACTAATTCCTCATGCAATTTCTCATCCCTTAGATCAAAGTTTAATTTTCATCTTGCATATGGTGGATAATGATGGCCTAATGAGTTAATTAATAAGTTTGTTAATAAAAAGATATTAATGAAATAAACACTAGTAATATTAAGTTATAATAGATACCCTTAAATATATAATTAAAATATTTTATTCAATCCTATTTTATTTAAATAATATAAACAAGTTACTCATTGAACTAGTAAAAAATGAGTTTATTTATGATCATAAATAAACGAGTTAAATCATATTTAAATTTGGTTCATTTAACCTTTAATATTTAATAAAAAACTTTCAAATTTGTTTATTATTAATTTGAACAAATTTAAGCAGTATTAATCGAGGAGATTTTAAATTGTTCATTCAATATTTGGGTTTATCATGGAAGCTTTAGCTATTTATCATAATTTTAAAAGTTTCAGAAATTACTATATTCAATTTAAGTTTAAATAGTTTTAATTTTTTAAATCTTCCAAAATGGTAAAACAAATGTTGAAAATATAAATTTATTCATATGTTTTTAAGAATTTAGTATAATTATTATTTCAATAAAGTTTGTATGGTTTATGCTTACTTCCATTGTGAGCAAGGATGATATTTTGAAACATATGTCTCATTTGAATATGTTAATAAGATAAATAATTTGTAAGAATGATATAAAATTCAAATATCATGTCAAACCGGTGGTCATCGAGGACAGCCACTCCATCGAAGACTCAGATTATTATCCATATTTATAATAATAATAATAATAATAATAATAATAATAATAATAATAATAATAATAATAATAATAATAATAATAATAATAATAAGAAGAAGAAGAAGAAGAAGAAGAAGAAAAGATTTACCTACATATCACACAATTCATATATCTTTATATATCTAACACCTAAAGTTATATATTTACTTATCTAACACTTTATTGTGCTTAAAATGGTGCATTTCACTTCTAAAAAAAGTGGTGATGATATTTTGATGTGATATTAAAGATTTGAGTGTAATATATCTAAAATTGAAGTTTATGTGTTAGATATATATATGGAAGCCTTAGGGTGCATTTGGGATGATTATGCTAGATAAAATTGATAAAATACCTTGTATTAGATTTAGGGTTTAGGTGTTAGATATGCTCACTATGGCAGTCTTATAAAGATAATTGTAAAGTTGTTATGAAAAATTAATTTTTTAGAAAGCTAATGTGAGTGTTATAATTTTTTTTTTTTTGAAATAGTCAAATAACAGCTTTTTGATAGCCATCATATTTTAACAACTCTCGTTCATAAAATAACTTTTATCATAAAATTTTTTGAAAATAGATTAGAAAGTTGATAGCCAAATAAATTCTGGAAAATTACCCCAAGTGCATCCTAAAGCGTGATTAAATTGCTAACGTAATTTATAAGATCCCTTTTAAAAGCTAACTAAACTAAAATTTTATTTTATTTAAGCTCAACTTGGTTTCACTCATATTTTAGTCAAATTCTATTGAGGTGAATGTCGATATTATTCATAAATAATTTCTAAACAAGCTAATTATGAACAGGCTGATCCCATAATTAATGAACTATATAAAATAAGTGACAACCAGATTAATAAAAATATTGTTTCTTCGCATATCAATATCATAAAATTTAGCAAATATGTTCTTAATACAAGTACTTAAGCTCAAGATAATTATTTTATAATGAAAGTTAATTATAATGCTACTCATATAGCATCAAATCAAGTTAAAGTTTAGTTCAATTTAAAAATAATTTGATCGATAATTTATTTCAAAATAACAATATTAGTAACTACTAGTAAACAATAAAAATAAAATTTATGATCATCGTAGTATTAAAAATAACGTAAGAACTATTTGCACATTTTAAAATCTCATTAAAATCCTAATAAATAGAAGCAATTAATACGTTGTAAAATGGGCATGAAGATGCATTTTAAACAAATTCACAATTTAAATCATTGTTAAATTGAATCATTAGTTGAAAATTATTAAGCATTAAATTTATAAAAGAAAGTAGTCATTGCCACTTATATTTTATAATGGCCAAACAGCTTATAATCACTGCGGTAAATACTCATATTTGAAGAAATTTTATTAACTATAGCTTTACACACACAGGCAATAATAAATTGGGGATGTCGGCAATAATGCTTTACACTCACGGGCTAATCACCACACTTTTCGGGATAGGCAAGTTAATCATCAAAATTTCATGACAAAAAATTTATTATCATTTATTGATACTTGAGAATAATATTAAATTTATTATTATTTTTATAATTTAAATATTAAAATTTTAAATATAAATCATATTTTTATATAAGATTTATGATAATTTTATTTTGTTTCATAAAAATAAGAAAAATATATAAATATATAATTGTTATGTTCTAGTTTTACAAAAAAAATAATTAATAAAAGTTTGAGAAAAATCTTAATTAAAATCTTATGAGATACTTAATATTAATGTTAGATTAAGTATCATATAAATTATAATTAATAATAATCATTAATATGTATATAAAATATATGATTTATAAATATGAATAAATGCATTTAAATATTTTAAAAATAAATTTATAATTTAAATATAAACATATATAAGTTAAAATAAAAACATAATTATAATATAAAAGCTCTAAAAATAAAATTATATTACTTGAAATTAATAAAATTATAAATATAGTTAATAATAATAATATGCTAAAATGTAATGCTAATAATTGGTGCATATTACTTATTTTATGTTTAATAGTAGACCTCATTGCCCATTCATATATTTTTATATTTAATAATAAAACACGCTCATCTTATTTAGTCCCAAATTGCTTGAGAAGGTTAAATTACTTTTCTTTATAGGCGAAGAAAATATTCTATTATTGTGTGTACTTATGTGGGTTGTTCATTTTTAAATATTGATCAAAATGTTTAATAAAATATATTTTCATATATTATTATGATCAAAATGAATAAGTTGTAGTAATAAAAATAATTAAACTTAGAATATATAATTACATAAATAATTTTTGATATAAGTTTTAACTAAGAAAGAAAAAAATTATCTTATTGGGCAAGATCTTCTATTAGAGTGGGAAAAGGAATTAAAAAAAAACTACATTTAAAAAAAAAAACTATGGGCAGTTCCACCCATATTTATACTGGCCGGTTTATTTGGAGTTCATCTTAATCAGATGAATCCAAATATAACAAAATTATATCTTCCATTATATTCTAAATATATTGCATTGTTTTAGAATCTTATTTTGCACTATGCCAAACACATAAAAAGTTAAAATCCCGTTCATTTATTTTACTTTGCACTAAAAATAATCAATCCAAATAACCCCTTAGTATAATAGAAATTCTTCATAAAAACTTTTTTTAATATATTAAGCATGAAATATACCATCATGACTATTTTCAAATGATCCAATATCTTAAAAGGTTAAAATACCGTTCATTTATTTTACTTTGCACTAAAAATTATCAATCCAAATAACCCCTTAGTATAATAGAAATACTTCATAAAAACTTTTTTTTAATATATTAAGCATGAAATATACCATCATGACTATTTTCAAATGATCCATTATCTTGAAAATGCAACATGAGGACTCAAAAGAGTTGGTTTATCTTAGTATGATGATGATAAAATATATACAAATTAATTGATATAATAATTAATCTTTCTTCTATATATGCCCGATCTTCATTTATTTATTATTCTCATTATTATTATTTTTTAAAATTTATTGATGAGATATCATCAAGGATATGAACATGATAAGATACAAATATTAGATATGTCAATTATTAAAATTATAGAATAGGTGACATAATATTACAATTTTTTATTTTATGAATAAAAAAAACACAGAAAATAAATTAGTAGAATATTTAAAAGTATAATAATAATAAATCATTTAATTCTAACGTATGTGTATCAATATACAAATGATGGGAAAAGAAAAGTTCAAGTACAAAACTTACTCCTACAGGAAATGAAAAATTAAGAACTTACTCTGCCATATTAGAAATTAAATAATAAGTATAAAAATTAAATAATAATGATTTACATGTAAAATTATATATTCTTTTATAAAATTAAATAATAAGTACACGTGTTTATTTCATTAATATTATTATTTTAATCGGATAGATTTCTAATATATCTGACAAATATTATATGCACGCATTTTCTCTATATATCGAATGCATGATATAATCATCCCAAACCAAAATCCATCGCCATAGGTATGAAAGCTAGGGTTTCCATTTTGGTGCGGGTGGGTGTCATTTCTCGGGAGGACTCAATAGAAGGTACGCTTCCTCTTGCTACTCTTGGAGCATGGAAGAGCACTGTCCTCTAGGCCTCTATCGAGGGGAAGTCATGTTTCTTGAGCTTTTGATCTCCGTCTGCGGTTCATCCCTCTTCAATCATGAGTTTGGACCTAGCATCCACATCTTCCTTCCCTCCATTTTCAAATACTCCCTTCGCTCTATTCTATTCCTAACCCTAGAGCTCCCCTCAATCCCAGCACCCCCCCCCCCCCCCCACCTATTGCAATTGGAAGGATCTCTTAAACTCGCACAACGTCTCTTGTAAGTCTCTCTCCTTATCTTATGCTCCCTCTTCTGATGAAGAAATCTGCTTCTCGGAGGCCGAGCTTAACACCGGCCAGAGAGAATGGCAACTCTCCTTAGTTGATCATGCCATCGGGAAGTGACCTTTCTATGATGCTCTTTTGGCCGCTATCAAAAAGAAATGGTCTTTCAAGGGTCACCTGGATCTGCTTACTCTTGAGGGTGATTTCTTTCTATTCAAAATCTCTTCCAAAGAAGACTATGACCTAGTTTGGGACAGTGGACCTTGCTTCCTTAATGGGAGGCCTTTTATCTTTAAAAGTGGTTTTGGGATTTCCTAATAAAAGAAATTTTTTAAATTCCTCTTTAGATTAAACTTCCTAATTTTTCGTTGTGCTTCTAGAATGAGGTAGGTCTCTCTAGGGTCGCCAACAAAGTCGGCATTCCCTTGCGGTTGGCTGACCTCCGCTTCAAAATCTCGGCTAACCATCGCTAGGATCTATGCAGGTCAACCCCTCATCTTCTCTTCCGGAGGTCATCATGAACCTAAATGTGCTTAAATTTGAGCAAGCAATTATCTTTGATTGGAAGCCTCAGGCCTGTAGAAAATGCTCTACTTTCTCACATGTTGATACCCAATGCCCTCTTAACCCCATGGCTCGTTAGCGACTTGTGTGGTGCAGTAGGCATCCCAGTTGAGATAATCCCACAACATACGTAGCAACCATTGGAACTTCTCGAGAATGTTATCCCGTCCTCTTCTTCCCCTTGTAGAAATGGCCCCTCGGTCTCTAGCTTCTAAGAAAGAACTCGAGAATATCCTTCTCTCGCAATTCCAACCCCATCAATGACCTCAATCAACTCCTCAGCCTCCCACCTCTCGGGTGGAGGCAGATCCTCCCTTGAGTGAAGCTATGATCCTTTACAACCTCTAATACAAACTCTACTTACTTCATAACCACTCATTCGTTAGGTGCTCCCCTTCTAAGGCCATTACCACAATACCCGGGATTCTCTCCCCAAAACACCTAGGAAAAATACTCAAGATAAGAGTGTGTCCAAGTTCCTTGCGCCTCTCTCTTCCTTAGCTCAAAAGGCTAAGAAGAAAGGAAAAAACTATTAATTATTCCTTATGCAGCTCCCCAAGCTAGGTAGCTGGAATGTGCGGGGACTATTAGTTATGGGTCGAACCCGTGACTGTTTGAGAACTATTAAAGACTTTCAATTTGTTACGTTTTACCTTTTGGAAACCAAACTATGCATGGATTCTTCTCTGGATGTTTCTTCAAATAGAAAACTTACCCTTTTTCCCTTTGAGGGAAGGCTGACAATTTTGATTCTTTGCCTCGGGTGATTTGGATGAAATGGAATTTGGATGTTCTCTCCTTTACTCCACTTCTTACCGTATCAATTTATACATGGAGATGTCTCTTCTCCCTTTTTTAGGGTTCCATGTTACATGGGTTTATGCCCACAATGATGCTTTGGACATAAAATTGCTTTGGGAAGCTATTCAACTTATTTCTAACTCCATGGACTCTCCTTGTGCTTTTGGGAGACTTTAATTGCTCTTTATTCACATGATAAAGATGGGGAAACACTGATTCCTCTGTCAGTATCGACTTTAAGATTGTGTGAAAGCGGTGTTACTTGATCTTCCTAGTTGGGGCTATTTTCACTTGGTCAAATGAAAGAGTTGACAATTCGATTAAGTCCAAAATTGATCGTGTCCTATACAATTTATCATGGCTAGACCTTTTTTCTGTTTCCTCCTGCAAGGCTCCTCCTCCTCTCTCATTGGATCATCTCCTTTGATCATTTCCTTTCAAGACTATGAACAAAGGCCTCACGTTCATGTTCGTAATTACTAGGTGCTTCATCCCAATTTTCTTGATATCATCAAAAGTACATGGTCTCTACTACTATTGGTGACCCTTCCTTTGTGCTATTTAAGAAGCTTAAATGAGTTAGAGAAGCCCTTAAGAGCTTTTATAGGGAATAGTCTCCACTTGACAAGAATTGAAAAAACTTAAAAAGGATTAGGAGCATTTTTTGCAACTTTTGGAGAGCGACCCGCTTAATATGACATATCTCCACAACATCAAGGATGTTAATGCTAGATACATGGATATTGCGAAAGGAGAGTCTTTAGGTCAAGCGGCGTGCCAAGTGCTTACTCATGCAGATGATGATCTAAAGTTTTCTATTACTCTATTAAGGAGAGGAGGAATACCAATCTAATTAAAGAGCTACTCACGATAAGGGTGTTCTATCCAACGAGATTGTTGATGAAATTTGTGATTACTATTACTTCCTTTTTAATAAGCCAAGTTTTACTCTAGATAACCCTTTAGATATTCTGATGGGTGATACCATTTCCCCTTCGCATTATGTTGATCTCAGCACCCTTATTTTAGACCACGAGATTCTCTCTGCTCTTCATGGTATTAATGGGGACAAATCCCCTAGCTCTGATGGCTTTACATCAAAGTTCTTTATTCAAAGTTGGGACATTATCAGAAGGCAATTCCTGCTAGCAATTCACCACTTCTTTAAAACTCAACAGTTACTTGATTTATTTAAGCACAGTGTCATTACACTAATTCCTAAAATTAAACATGCAAATTCCTTCTCGATTTTAGGCCTATTTTCTTATGCAATACCTTCTTTAAGGTTATGCTAAAGTTCTTGTTAATAGACTTAAACATATTCTCCCAAGCATCATTCACTTTCATTGTTCATTCATTAAGCAAAGGGATATAGTGGATAACATCTCACACATGAGATATGGGCTAATTTTGCCAAAAAGAGCCACCATAATTCCTTCTTCATCAAGACTAACCTTAAAAAGGCTTTTGATTGTGTTAACCACAAGACCCTTCTCCTCAGAATGACCTAGAAAGGTTTCCCTCAGATATTTGTCAAATGGGTGGAGGCATGTATATCAGATATTCCTTTTTTCATTATTCTAAATTGTCAAATTAAAGGTTACTTCTCCTCCTCCATTGGGCTTAGACAAGGGTGCCCCTTATCTCCTTTTCTTTTTACCATCATTCTGGACATTTTCTCATGTCTTCTGGACAAAAGTGTATTGGATTCTTCTTTCAAACCACTGGCTTCAGGTAACTGCTCTATCTCTCATCTTCTTTTTCTTTGATGACATCCTTATCTTAGGGAAGTTCCCAAACGCTTTGCTCTTTAGGAGACCCTGAACACTTTCTCCTCATGTACTGGACTTGAAGTTAACTATATTAAATCTAAAATCTGCTTCTCTAAGTCCTCCTTGGAAGCAGATCCCTGCAGTCGCATCTTGAATATTGACAAGGGTGTGTTCCCTCTTAAATACCTGGGTCTTCCTCTAGTGGCGGGAACCACGAAATATAATCATTTACATCCTTGCTCAAGCTCTCTCTCCTCAGCTTGTGGGTTGGAAATTCAAGTGGTTCTCTTTTTGATTAGATCATCGATTTTATTTAAGTTAAGTAATTCTAAGAATATACCAAGAAGATCACCTCTACTTTGAAATTCTTCTTCAATGATAAGAAACTACAAATAATCTCTTGAATAGACAACTTAACTAGAGGGAAATGAGGAACCGCCTCCAACTGCTATACACTAAATGTCCTGTAAAATCAAGGTTCTATGGAAAGTCTTCAATCGCCTCCCGCTTGGTGTATGGCAATTTGGAATAGATCTCTCTCTCCTTCATGGAGGGAACCTCTATGCCTTGTGGTTTAGCAGTGATTGCCTCGATTGGGATGGCTTATCTTGCTCCATTTTCTTTGATCCAGGTTAGGGTAAATCTCTTTAGAGATTTATGGGTCTAAATGCTTTTCTTTGTTTGATTGAGAACCTCCCTCTAAGTTCTATAGACTCCAAAGTCCTCTTCGCTTCTCTACTTGAAAGAAATTGTTTTAACTCTATTAGACTTTTCTCCTAGGTTGATACCTTTTTCCTGAATGGTGTAAAGGGAATCTCTAATGGGATTCGATGCTATTTTATTAATTCACCATTAGTGGAGTGGTTTAATGATATTTGGTTCAAAAGCTATGATGTTAACTATGCAATTTTGTCGGATGGCTATCATCGGCTTAAAATTTCTGTGTACTCAACTTCGTGGTCTTGGTCCTATTCTCGACATGGCTTTTGTCATTATGAAAAGGAATCTCTTACCCATCTCTTTTTTGCCCTCCTTTTCCTTTAGACTTATTAGAAATCTTTTCCCAATGGGAGTTTTTTTTGTTTCAACCCATTCTACAACAAGTGCTTGCCTCTTCTATCCATGAGCACAAGGATTTGAAACGCTTGTATCTACTAACCATATGATTATTGTTTACACTATATGGTGAAAGAAACAATAGGCTTTTCCGTAAGCAAGAGGTTTCCTTCATTGCACTATGTCATAAGATCAAAACTAGAGTTGTTTTAAACTTAGACGCTGGAAGTTCAAAGATGCTTGGTTTACTCTGGTTTTGGAGAAGTGGAGGAATTATGGTCCTGATGCATGTCTCCACATTGGGTGATGGGCTTTTGCTCGATTGTCCGGTTTTATGTTTTTGGAGTTTTGTGGTAGAAATGTTGGGTTCTTTCTTTTGCTTGGACAAGGATGAGTTCAGGGTCTTGTTTTTTCAGTGCCACTATTAGTCTTGTGATTTCCCATGGATGGCCAAGTGCCCATGTTTGAAGTTCTTAACTCTTCTCTTTGTTGAAGGATGTTTACTTGAACGATTTGATCCCGTAAGTTTTTTCTCTTTGATATTGGCCTTGGGTGGCCTATCTTAACTCTATGTGATCCTTGAGGTGTTTCTTTGAGCTTATTGTTTACCGCTTGCAACCCGGAGATCGCTAGGTGAACCTTTTGCCATCAGGAGCCCCACTGAGTCCATTCGTTTTATGACTTCTGATCATTTTGTATTTTTTTTCTTTTCTTTTCTTCTCCCTTTGGGTAATACAATTGGCTTAGCCTATATACCACATAATTCTTATATATTTACATATTTATTATCTAAATTTTAATATAATATCAAAAAATATATTTTAAGAATAAAATGTATTTTTTAAGCTTAAAAATATTAGATAAATAAATATATAATTTTATATATTAAATATATAAATATATAAAAATAATATGATAAATATATAACTATACTATGGGGTGTTTGGCAGGTTGGATTTATTTCAAGTAGGATTTAGTAAATCTAGTACATATGGATTTAGTAAATCACAGTATAAATCACGAAAAGTGTTTGGTAACCGATTTATTAAATCCTGCTAAATCCAAAAAGATGCTTGGTAAGTTATTTGAAGATTTAAATCTGTTAAAATTAAATAATATTTTTTTTAAAGAATAAGAACATAAATAAAAAAAGAATGTAATATTGAAATTAAAATTTATCATTTAACAAAGATATCATGTTCATTACAAAATATAAATAAATGTTACATTATTTAGATCTAATAAAAATTATTATGATAATATAATTTCATTTTAAAACTCATTCGATAGCATGCGTTACGATTACTACAATTCACGTATATGAAGAAATTGCAATTATAGAAATGCAACAATACCAAATTCCACTAAAGCTTACAGAAGTGCTTCAATTCGAGTTATGAAGACTAATCAATACCTAACAACAAATTGTTCTATCTCGTATTAGATGCACACTAGCTCAAACACAGTAAAAAATAATTTTCTAAGTGCACTTTTAGAACTTCAAGCTAGTGCGCCTAAAAAAAGTCGAAACCAATCAACAAAATAACATACATTTGATATCCAAGGCTTTTCGGCTACAGGTAATTCAATGAATTGAACTATAGAATTTGTGTTTTCTTAAGTACCAAAAAATTTAAAAATCAGTATTTACCACTCCAGTAACTAGTATCAAGCAAAATATGCAAAGCAAACTTATAATCCAGCCCAATAAGCAATACTATCCTTTCCCTCAGCCACTCCTCCACCTCAACATTAACACAAGCAATTCCACCACTCCCACAGCTCTACACGTTTCCAATCTCTCCAGATTTTGAACTCCACAAACAAAAAAAAGGGTAGAAGCGTCGCATAACTTGTTGTCACAAGAGAAGTTCACCTGAGGCAACCAAGGTAACGTACACGTGATAGCAATCCCAGAGGCCTGATGCAGTATGGCTAGCGGTAGAGCGACATCGGCGGTGAAGAGTGAAACGATCCGTTGAGCAAAGAAATAGGCTATGGAGTTCGACAAGCGATTCCATTGGCGAGGTTGTCGATCTCTAAATCCGTTAAATTTAATGGTGGATTTATTTGATTTTTTGGATTTACGATTTATAGCACGAGGCAATTTACTAAATCCTCGAAGGTATTTGATAAGATTTATGGAATTTAGATGGCTAAATCTATAATAAATCCATTGCCAAGCATCCCCTATTAAGTGCCGTGCATCATAAATTTATTTATTTATTTTTTATTTAAACATTGATGAGTGAGCTCCGATATATAATAATGTTCAGGGGTAGAAGAAACTCCCACATAGCCTATTAATGGAGTCGAAGAGGGTGTGTTGTGTGAGCGGGGATCAGCGGTCTCGTCACATGCAAGTACCTGCTCCAAAAAGGCTTCCGGCCTATGGTCTTCGAGGCCGGCCGGTTCATTGGCGGCGTATGGACCAGCACGCTCAGGTCGACTCGGTTATAGACTCCGATCCGGTTCATCAACTTTCCGTGGCCGGAATCGGTCACCGGAACGCCAAACGACAAGCTGGTGATGGAGTACTTGGAGGCCTATGCCCGCCGGTTTTTTATTCTGAGGCATGTGAGATTCGGAGAGAAGGTGATGAGTTTGGATATGTTGGGCCGGACCGGGAGGAGATGGGGGCCTGGGATTTGTGGGGTGGAACCGACGAAGCATTCGCCGGAGATGGATGTGGAGTCTGGAGCGTTACCGTCGAGAAGGAAGATGGAGCTACTGAGGTAATTTTACGGAATTTAACACGTGGATTTTTTTTTTTTTTGAGAAGCGCATGCGGGATTAAACTTTTAAACATTTATATTTTGATGCCAGTTGAATCCATTAATGTTAATTGAAAAATAAACTTTAGATTTGATAATAAATATATATATATATATATATATATATATATATATATATATATATATATATATATATATATATATATATATATATATATATATATTACTCAAACTATATATTTGCTAATTATAATGTAATTATCTTAAAAAATATTATTCTAAGATTTCATTTATTTCAATAATAATTTGAGTTTCTTATCATAATTATATTTATTTTACTTCAAATTAATAATACTTTCTCCATCATAGGAGCATATTATGGACTTTGTGATCCTTTGCTTAGGAAGATTCAGTGACCTACCAAACATCCCCAACCTTTCTAAGAACAAAGGCCTTGAGGTCTTCAATGGTAAGGTAATCCACTCCTTGGACTTAGCCAATATGGAAAGCACGTAAGCCGAGTTTGTCAAAGGAAAACATATTATTATCGTCAATTTCCTCAAATTAGTTGTCGATATCGCTGCAAAATGTGCTGATATCAATGGTAAGTTCATTGTTATTATCTACATTGAAATTATTTGAATAAATCTTATAAGTTGTCACCTACATTGCCCACCTTGCTATGTATTACAACTAAATGGAGGTACGACAAGCACATGACTATACATAAATTTATACTCCAATAAAATGTAATATAGAACTATACACTCTAATATTATATATATGTATATATATATATATATATATATAGCTACTTTAGATCATAACTAATAATTTCTCAAATCTTTTCTTCTCACTTTTATTAATTTTGCACTTATAGGTGCGAAGTTTTCTTGCACAATGATTGTTAGAGCTAAAAGATGGAATGAACTAGATTTCTCAGTTTGGGGTATCCCTTCCAGTTACTATTATTTCAATTGCTTCTCGGAACTACTCTTTCACAAGCCTGGAGAAGAAATCATGCTAAGCGTTTTGGCAACTATGTTTTCTCCTTTAGTAAATAAATTTCACTTCTTTTTTTAAAAAAAATAATAATTAGATTTATATGTATATCACTTTAAAATTTTGTTCGATATCGAGATGGGTTATATCTAAGTTTGTTGAGAGCTACGTCAAGAAAATCACCCCCATAGAGAGGTATGGAATGGTTCCAGATCATAGCTTCTTTCAAGCAATGAGTTCCACCTTATTAGCTTTACTACCAAAAAATTTCTACGAGAGGGTGAGAAGTGAGAGAATTATTCTAAAACATTCAAAAAGCTTTGGGTTCTGTAAGAATGGTATTATAGTGGGAGGTGAATCCGTTCCAATAATGACTGATTTGGTCATCTTTTGTACTAGCTTCAGAGGTGATCAGAAGATTAGAAATATCATCAAATCTCCCTCTCTGCACAAGCTTGAGACCGGCTCCTTGGAAAATATTGTTCCAGTTTATAGGTATGCATATATTTAAATTAATTAAATATTCATGTAGTATAGCTTGCTCATGATAGTGCATTATTAATTGCTTAATTTGAATGTTTAACTTTAATGATACTTTTTTTGATAGAGAATGTATAAATCTTAGGATTCCACAAATGGCGATAATTTGATACTCAGAGAGCTTGTCAACCCTATATACTTTAGAGATTATGGCTATGTGGCTAGCACATTTTCTTGATGGTGGATTTCGGCTCCCGAGCATGAAATTGATGGAGGAAGATGTGAAGAAATGAGATAAATACATGAAAGAATACACTCAAGAGTATTATAGAAGATCAAGCAGCCATACATATATATAATGATCAGCTTTGTAAGGACATGGGCTATAGTCCTAAAAGAAAAAATGATTATTGTTTGAATTGTTCATGCCATATTGACCCGATGATTATGCCCCTTATGTCTAAAGAGGATTGATAGAACTCTTTTAAGTTTGTGACAAGGAACCAACAATAATATCATATCAATGATTGTCTATTAATTTTCTTAAAGTCAATTGTGATGACAATAATATAATATGATGGTGATTTATAGTTTTGAAAGGAGGATGGCTGCTATATATAAATTTTACTTTTAACATATTTAATGCCTCGATCATCAATATCACATCATCACTCATTTTTTAAAGCGAATGCACATTTCCAAGTATAAGAAAGTGTTAGACAACTAAATTATAATGTGTTAGATAACTAAATGTCTAACTTTGACAGTTAGATTTGTAAATGTATATGAAATGTGTGGTATGTGTATAAATCTTCCTATAATAATAATAATAATAATAATAATAATAATAATAATAATAATAATAATAATAATAATAATAATAATAACAATATAACAACAACAACAACAACAACAACAATAATAATAATAATAATAATATAATTTTAAAAAAATAATATTTGTGCAATAATAAGAAATTTGTAATGAAAACTTCTTATAAAAATAAATTAAAAGAGTAAATAAAAGTAGTACTTGTCAAAGAAGAGAAGAAGTAATCAATTAAACTTACTTCCATTTCCTAAGCTCTTCTTAAGAAAATTTTAAAACCTTCTTAAGCAATTTTAAAGAAGAATCATCAACTTTTTTTTTAGTATAAGCTTGAAATGCTCTCCTGGAAGCCATGTATAGATGTACAAATCCCCTACATGCAATGCTATAGTACTGAAAATATTTAACTATAATTTTTATTTTCTAATATATGAAGTAATATTTAAATCAAATATTACAACATATTCGACTTAGCATACCTATATATCTTGTTTAATTATTTTAAAAAATTATAATTAAAATACCCTTTTAGTTTACTTTTAGTATTATTATTATTATTATTATTATTATTATTATTATTATTATTATTATTAATTTTAAACATTTAAGTAAAAAAAAATGTTATATTTCGATAGATAAATTACCATTAGAATTTTTGACAAATTTTCTCACAAAATGAAAAGCTATTTTTTTACCAAACTAATTAGGTAATGAGATTTTAAGTGGTGGTAGGTTCTTTTGATAATTAATTTAGAGCTAATTAGTGTTAAGTGAGATATGTTTAACCTATTGAAATTTATTTGAGGTCTTATGTTTAATCAATATGGCCAATTTGACTTTGATCTTATAGAGTTAAATAGGTCTATTTTAAGTTAAATTAGTTCAAAAAGTCTAATAAAGCTTCACCAAGATATTATTTGGCTATATTAGTCATTGATAAATAATAATGACCTATTAATATGGTAGGCCATGATTATTTTTGAACATAATTATTAATGACCTATTTAGCCTAGGAGATCTTAGTTTAATCTAATTATTAATTATGATTAGAACATACAGTTTGATGGTTTAATCCTTTAACATAGGTTTCACGTTACGTATTGCTTGATTTTCAAAATATTCTTTAAATTTGGCAGTATTTTGACTAGGTTGATGAGGTTAAATATATTAATATGGTAGGCCATGATTATTTTTGAACATAATTATTAATGACCTATTTAGAGGATCTTAGTTTAATCTAATTATTAGTATGGTTAGAACATAATAAGTTTGATGGTTTAATCCTTTAACATAGGTTTCACGGTGATTTTATTTATTGGGTCAAAATAACTAAATTAAATTTGGGGTAATTTTGACTAGGTTGATGAGAGGTTAAATCTAACCTAAGTTACACTCTAGAGATCTATTAATCAATTAAAATATTTAGACAAATATTTTAACCAATGACGAAAAGAAATTGAATGCTTATACCACAATGCAGGTCCACTTAAACTAATTAGAATTGTTAGGTATACCCAAAGGCTAGCTAAGGTTGAACTTATCAATATGAATTAAATTTGATTTGAATATAAATGGTTAAAATCTCTTTAAATGAGTTTAAATCACATTTAAATCCTATGGTCATTTTAGGTCCAAATTCTAGTCAACTTAAGTTTAGGGTTGAATAGGATTTTTAGATAACAATAGAGTTAAATTTATGAATTAATTAAGAATTTGAATTAAACAAAAATTTGGAAAGGAGAAATAGCTTGGATCATCTCTAGAAAGAGCTAGAAGATTAACCAAAGGATATTAATTTGGTTAAGTACTAATTTAGTTAAGTTTTAATGATTATGAGAAACTCAATCCCAACTTAAACAATAATTTGAACTTGTCTCACCCAAGCATCAATATTTATTAGAATTTTGACATTCTTTATGTTAACAACTACACATGCATATTCAAATTGGCATATTATATGATTCTTCATCATGGCGATCTTTTAAATATTCCATGTAAGGTTTTGATGTATATGCATTGATGAAATATAATAGAATACCTTATATGGTACATACCTTAGGCATAAATGTTTGAAGCCCTTATATAATTCATTAGTCTATTTAGAAAGTATATAGAAATGCATTGCCTATCAAGTAATTTTTCCTCTAACATCATACATGCAAAGCCCAATCCATTATTTTTTATATTTAGACTGATTCTACTATTAATATTGTTCAATATTAATCACTTTTTAGTGCAAAATAAATTAACATTATCACAAATAAGAAATAACCATTTTTACATTCATAATACATACATCTAATTTGGTGATTATATATGAATTCCAAACACTTGATGCCATGGATGAACTCTAAAGATAATCATTAGGTTTCCAAAGGCACATCCATTGACAAGACCTTGACATAAATTCTATAAAAAAAAATAAAATTAAAATTTTGTGAAAAATGATTATATATATATATAGACACTAAATTTTTAAAGATAAACAAGAATATTTTTATAACTAAGAATAAAAATACAAAAGGTAGAAAACTTTAGTTCTAAAGAAAAAATAATAAATAAATAAAATTTAAAAGCACCAAATGATCAAAAAAATCTTATATAAAAGTTGCTAAGAATTTTTTTTATTGTTTGGCGAGGATATTTGAGCAAATTTAATCTCAAACTCATACACACACAACTCATACAAGAATTTAAACTCAAGACCACTTGGTTGACACCTTTAACTCTCAACCACTAGGCTAAAGTTCCTTACACAACTAAGAATCTAATTATAGCCATCTCTCTCTTAGAAGTATCACAACAATCTAAAAATTTAATGTATGCACTAATGAAATAGGGTTTTTTCTTATAATGCATTTTTTTATCTATGTTTCTCATAAACAAAATGCATTAATTATAGAAGGATTTGTTCACCAAGAAAAAAAAGAATAATAAAAAATATTTTATTGTGCTCCATACATAAATATGTGGTAAGGGAGGGAGAAAATAACCTCCAATAAACAATTATCCTCACAAAAAAGAAGATTTAAAATGATAAAAAATATCGATCATCTCTTAAGGGGCATGGTTGATACTCTCTATATATATATATATATATATATATATATATATATATATATATATATATATACACACACACATATATATTTTTGACCATTAGATTACCCATTCTCATCAAATTGTTGTGACCCATGTAATCAAATAAAACATTTATCCATATATCAAAATTTAGATCAAAATATACCACAGTGCCATTTGGAAACTACATTATGGTTGTATATTGGTTACATTTTGAATAATCTACTTATGAAAGCTAAGTTTATAGACCTAGCTACCTATGAAGATGGCTAAAAAAGTACGATTTGACTATTGTAAAATAAAAATATTTTATACACCCAGCTTCTTCATACAACGGCTTCTTAGTAGCTTTACTATAACTTTTAATATAGCTATATATTCCAAACAAACCCTTCATCACAATGTATACCAATATAAAATTTAATTGAATAATTTTCATAAAATTAACTTTGTCGACATCTTTATTTACAGAAATCTTAGAAGCCCTTGAATGCTTTTCATATAAATTTAGAGGCCATTCGGGATCCCATTTATTATTTAATTTTTATAATTTTAATTAATTATTTATTTAATAAACTAAAACCATCATCCTTAAAAAAAAAAATTTTCTTTTGACCAGAGACTATGTCTATTAAGCTTCAAGTTGTGCAGCTGGGACTTGGATCCATCTTTAAATCGATTTAGCATATTTAATTATATAATATTATCCTTTATATTTAATACATATATAATATATTATCGATAAATGAAACTTCATGAAGGGAACCAAGCTAACATGAGAATTCATTAAAAATGCTTCAAATAATAATAATATGAAGTACAACATGGGTTTCTTTGGAGATGGAGCATACTCTTAGTATATTTTGTGCACTTCATATATTCAACAAAAAATTTATTACTAAGAAGTACCGAGTTATTAAAATGATGTTTGATGCATATTTAACTTATGATTTAGCTATTTAATTTAGAGTACTTTGAGTGCACTGATAGCGTACTCCGTGTACTCACAGTACACTCATATTCTACAATAAATATGATTAAAAATAAGTTTGATTTATCAATTAAAGTCAAATATAATATAAAATAAGTTTAATTTATCATTAAAAAAATAAACTTTTACATGTCATATTTTGAATGAAGGGCATGTTGGGAAGTAAATAGATCGTAAAGTATGTGCGAAAAACCAGTTCAAGTGTTTTAGAGCATACACGAAATAAATGAAAACCTAAAGTAAAAGATTCACACAGAAGACTCCAGATTTAATGTGAAAAAATATCCAAGAATTGAAAAAAAATTATAGAGCCACACCACTAAGAAATACACTGTGAAAGAAAAAGGTGAGGAGAATAATATAAATTACACTTATCTGGAGCCTCTCTACACTTTAGTCACTCTAGGACACATACTTCATTGTCACACACAAGAGGAAAAATACATTAAGAATACAAAGCTAGAAAAATTGTCTAAATATGAAGTCTTCTTGGCAGCGATCTGATGACGACACCGGTGTTGGTTTCGCTATCTACTAGACTTTTTTTGCACAGGTTCAAGCGATGAGACGCTGCTTTGTAGGGTCGAGGGAAAGCCTCTTTGTCAATTTTGCATTTTGGTGCCATAATCCTAGTGTCATGACATTTCCTTAGAGCGTCGAGGCGTTGTGACCCAATGTCGAAGCACTGCCTCCTCTAATTCTGAAGCTAAGGTCTATTGTTCCCATCTTGATGTTATGCTTCTGGCAAGGCGTTGCTTCCTAGGGATAAAAATTAGGCTCACCATATAACAAGGCCCCCTACATTATGGAGTCCACATATAATATTCTCTCTTTCAAAGCTAATTCCATGTGCCCTTATTTTTCCCAACGTCCATACCATGTGGCACCAGTTTCACCATCTAATCCATAGCTCTACAACCCAATATGTTTTATATATATTTATATATTTATATGTATATATATATATATATATATATATATATATATATATATATATATATATATATATATATATATATATATATATATATAATGAAGACTGTGCCCTCAGTGTGCCAATGCCAAAAAAATTCAGGGCAACTAAAATAAAAATCAAAGTCGCAATTCGCCATAGAATAATAACCCTAATATAAGTCACGACTCCTCGCTTGATACTATAGATTGTGAATCACGCATAACGATAGAAGGCTTCAACAATTGACATAGACAACACATAGGTATCCTCTCTTTCCAAAATTTTAATTTTCATGTGGAGAATTTTTCCATTTGGACAAATTCAGTTATCTCAACTTTTACATTTTATGAAATTCACATGGAGCATTTTTTAGCTAAAATTGCATGACATTCCATTCGTAGTGGTCGAATGGAATAGTAAATGCAGTTTTATATATATCTTCTTATTTGACCTGAATCTAACAAATAGCTAGATTTTAAATCAAATTTGAAAAATATTTTTATTTTATGCAGACGATTAAAAAAATCTCTTTTATTAGGAAGAGGACATCTAATTCATTTAAAAAACTTTATTGAGAGGCTTGTAATTGATTATAAGTCTAGGTTTTCCTCTCTCTTTTTCAATCACATTCATAACATAAAATGTTGTACAGCTCTAAGGAGACTAAGATTATCGAATTATTTTTGTGGGAATGTCATGCTCATTGAACATTTCAATGTACAAGAGTTCAACTGAATGCATTTTTTTGTTCCGAAAAGCTATTAGGTTTTCACCACATATAGAGTTTTTGAAATATTGTAAGCAATATTAGATTTTGCTTATAATTAAAGCATAGGAAATTTTCTGTTTCATAGTTAAATCCAAAATTTCAAACTTTAAATAGTTTAAATGCATAGACTTATTATGAAGTCTATTTATTTCATTTATAATAATTTCTTTAAGATTGGTGATAAATCGGAAGATAATCTTTTCATCCCAAATTTGTAATGAATTGATATGATCAATCCTTGTATTGGGAATTATTTTGAGAAGAAAAGGTGTTCCCAAAATAATATGCTAAGTTAGATTCTTGACTAGCAAGAATGACATAGTAATATAAAGATCATCTTAATAAATTGCTACAACAAATAATTTGTAGTCAATTTGTAGGATTTCTCCTTCGCCAGCTTTTAAGCTTAGTGATCTTTTCAAAATATTTGGAGGGTATAAGTCCTTTCTGAATACAATTTAAATCTACACCACTATCAACAAAGGGCATTAAGATTATGTAATATGAATTCATTATTTATAATTAACTTAATGGAAATATATCATTTTTGATATATTTCCTTTTGAATACTTTATAGTAATCTTGGATTAGCGTAAGTTTGAATTATCTTTAAATCGATTGTTGTCTTCGTGATTAATAGATTGAGAATAAGTTGAATATTGATTTATTTCTAAATCCATTATTCATTATTCATTTGATCTTGCCGACTTTAATATCTCGATTTTTTGTTGTAATGATTGTACTTCATGTTTAAATCATTCAGAGATACTTCGGCTGGATGAATATTTTCTCAATTCTTCTAATGATATACTTTCTTCACGGAGTATATGGGGAAGCCAAAAAATGATTATCTGGTTCCTTTTTATTTAAGATTTTAATGATTTTGCTTCGAGTTGATGAGTCATCAACTTGAATTAATATTTTTATGAGTTGGTCTTTTTAATCAGCTGTTAAGGTAAAAAGAGACATTTTGATTATATTTTTATAGTAATCTGATTGTTGACAAGAGTTGCAACATTCAAATCTATCTTCATCGGATCAAGAAGAAAAATTATTTATTTCTTCTTCACTTGAGGAGACATCATTTCATTGGAAGTTAAAAGAATTTTCAAGATGGTTTGTTTCAACCCTTCATCAATTTTTAATTCATTTAATTTCTTCTTAACACTACATCAATTAGCATAATGACCTGTTCGACTGCATTTATAGCAATTAATTTCTTTATTAGATTTTTTCTTAGGTGTAGTTTTATTTTTAGAGGTGTTATTAGTCCTCTTTATTTGTTTAGATTTATACTCTACCTTTTGTTTACCCTTCTTTCTTGTGGAGGTATGCATCAGAGGGGTTCGCAAGCGAATTGATCGCAGAACTCACCGAGTTGTCTTCGTTCAAGAAGGCATTCCTGTTTGATTTGATGATCTAACTTTATATTGGAACAAAGGGTTAAACCTGTTCTAATACAAGCAGATATAAGATTTCCATAAGTAAGAGTTTTGTAAGGGATTGTCCCATCAAACAATTGAAGATGGGTATTAACCTTTTCAGCAAAAAGGTTTGTACATTCTATAATTTTTTGCTTCCAATGTAAGCTATTGGTGTCATTTAAAGTCATTACTCTAGCTAAGAAGACATCCTTATACCATCTAAAATGTGTAAGGGATGGACAACATAATTTTGGAGTAGAGTGAGTTTTTTCTCCTTGATCTCTATTATTATTCGGTAAAATGATCTAGGATAGCATGGAGAAGATTATAAACATTATTTTCAATTAGTTTTTGCTATTCTTTTGGTAGGTGTTTTATACTAAGCTCGATTTTACTAAATAAATCATCTTGCTGCTCCTAAGAGAGATAATGGTCCCACTAGCCTTTGAGTACTCCTGAGAAGCCACAGGCAATAGCTCGGGCAAATTTAAGGGATTTGACTATACAGTGCCTTGCTTCAAAGGCAAACGCAAACATTAACATTCTGTGCAATGTTTGATGGATTTGATGTTCGGCTAGTCCATCAATGTTCCATTTATAGAGAGAATTACCATCATAAGAAGTCCGTAGATTCTTCAAAGAGTAAATCTTGAGGCGTGGGTCTTTTATAATAATGCTTATCTAAATTCTTTTAGGATAAGATATTTTTTTTGAATATCTAAAGGATTTTGAATTTGAAAATTTTGAAAGAGTACTTCAATCTGATCATTTTCAGAATTTGTAAAATTTTCTAGAGATTCATTAGAGACAATATCTTCTAATGTTTCTAAAAAATGATCCTTTAGTTTGAAGACTAAATCTTGAATATCTTTAGTGGTTGGTCCTAATCTAAACATAAGTTTAGGAGGAGGTTGAAAAGGGGGTTTTAGCAAAGCTGAAGATGTTCCTTCAGCAATTCCTCTAGTTTCTCGTGCCTGACTAGAAGATTTTAGTTTAAATAATTGATCAATTTTTGATTCTAGGCTAAACAAATGATCAGAAATGATTTGAAGCATACTATTGCTATAATTAAGTTATTTACTTATAACAATAAATTCTTTCAAAGCTTGAGGATCAGTAATAACTTTTTCAAAGGTGCAATATCTAATGGTTTATCATCAACCATATGGGCAATAGGTGGAGGATAAGAGTTTCTACCATTTTGCCTCATTTATCCATTTTTGTTGCTTAAAATAGCTTATTGGGATGATTAAGTGTAATTTGGAAGTACCATGCAACAAAGGGGATTGTTGCCTTTCCTTTCTTATTACGTTTAGTCATTTCTTCAAAATATATGTTGGATATTTCGATTGACTTTCCAAGGTGATATTTCTATACCACTTACGAAAGTGATCATATTTTGGTTATCTATATTCTTTAGAACTGTCTCTAGACTTTTGATAGTTCATTAAAACTAAAATTTATTTGGAGGAGTGGGAGATTCATTTTCTCACCTTGGGTGATAAAGATTATTGGGCTTTAATCGATATGCTTCGATTGGTGTTTCGCTAATATGGGTTGGAGAACTCGTAGATCTAGATCTTACCCTGATCTCCAAAGAAAAATAGACTATTGGAAGCATTATAGATCTTCATGAATTAAACCTTACTTCAACATCACAGTTAGAAGTCTAGATTATCTGATCAATATCTTGGTTTATAGAGGGTCGTGGAATGACAACCGATGCTTTAGACCAAGATTCATGGAAAATAACTTCATTCCACTTAATGACTCTATTAGTGGCTATATGCAAAGCTAATAAATTTGTTTCAATTAAAATTATTTGTTCAAATGGTTGAATAGCTTTTTTTAAAACACGAATATGTAATTTGAAAATAATTACAATAGTTTCAGCCTTCTAGAAGAAAATCATAACCATGAAGTTGTAATTGAAGTTTAATTGCTTCAAATAGATTTATGTATGTTAAAAATAGACTTAAATTAGGAAAGGTATTAAAATAGACTCACCCATGACACAAAGTTTAAATTACTCCCATCAGAGATTGAGCCCAGTTAAGGCATCAGCCATCTCTCAGGCAAACAAGAATGGAGGCATTTATCCCTTTTAGAGTTAAGATTTTAAATGCTATTTGGATTAAACCAATGTGAATATATTTATAATCTTGCATATATCTATGCAAATCTTCTTGAGTCAATAGATAAATGATTTTATCTAACCGGTCAATAGTGATAGATTGTTCTACCGTTTTAACAAAAGTTTTTTCCTTTAAAATCAAAGGTACCGATTCGATAAATTAGAGATTTATCGACTTTGGGTAAAGACCATTTATTATGGTCTTCTTCATTTAAAGGAAACTTTGTTAATTCAAAATTTTTAATTAAACTATTATTTTTTGAATTTCTAATCATAAGATTACAATTTGGGCCAGAAGAAGAAGAAGCCATAAAATGAGTAGGGGAAGAATTTGATGGATAGAGAATTGTGCTAAATAGATGAGACTGTCTTGAGAGATAATAAAATAAATTCATAAAATTTTGTAACTCCAAGTCAACATAAATAGGACTCACAACCCAAGACAACTTTTAGGGAATTACACACATATGTGATGAAGTAAGGATAACAAAAAGATCATGAAATTATTTTGATTATAATTCACAAAAGGATTTATCATAATGATATAATATATAGTCAAGGATTTAGAAGATTACAAAATAACATTTACCCAACTTTGGTAAGCTTTCAGTAGAATAAATAATTTGATCTATTTAGCATTCTTCTTATCAGAAGAATCCCCCGCTATGGGATTTACCCCATCATGGCTCTAATACCCGACTTTCATTTTATGTATGCTTGTATATTTAACAAGCTCGTATATATGTAATGTTACGTGCTAGAAAACCAGTTGCGGTAGAGTAAAAGTTATCTCCTTAGCTTTATTGTGAAATCCAGCACACACACACAGGTATTTAAAGAGTGAACAATAAAACTCCAGAAATTATGTAACTATTGTCTCTCTTTACTTTATTGTTCTTTTATTTCTACTGCATTAAGAATTGTATCTTGTCATTATAAAATCAAAAATTAATTTTCTACTAAAATTAAAAATTTAATATTTCACTTTTAAACATTTTAATATCACCTAATTCACCCCCCCTTGGGTGCTATAGTGAGTCACAATTGGTATCAGAGCCTAGGCTCTTTTATTGGCTTAACATCCAAGAGTAGATCTTTTCACTATGGCACAAGGTTTTCCAAAGGGTTCACTACCAGAGGGACAATCCACTCATAGACCTCCACTTTTAGATAGTGTACTATTTGATTATTGAAAAAATAGAATTAGTATATTTTAAGAGGTCAAGATGCATGCATGTGGTATATGTTGACACATCAATATCATACACCCACAATAGAAGTAAATGGCATTAAAGTAGAAAAATCTTTTGAGGAATGGTATGAAAGAGAACTTGATGAATTAAATGCTAGGATATGTAATACTTTACATTGTGCTTTATTAGACGATTACATGAAAATTTCTATGTTAAGCACATAAAAGAAATATTGGATAAACTCATTATAACTTATGAAGGAACTAGTGAAGTTAAAGATGCTCACATAAATAGACTTGTTCATCAATATGAGTTATTTCATATGTTTCTTTCTAAATCTATTTCTGATATGTATACTAGATTCATGAAAATAATTAATACATTGCATTCTCTTGGAAAAATATATCACAATCAAGACTTAGTCTATAAGATTCTTAGATCTCTTCCAAAAGAATGGGAAACTAAAGTAACAGCTATTAGTGAAGCTAAGAATTTATCTACTTATCCACTTGATCAGCTTTTGGGTTCTTTGATAACACATGAATAGGTTATTGCTCAAAGGGATAAGATGGATAACTCAGCAAAAAGGGAGATGGAGAAAGGAAAAGCCATTGCATTACAATTTGATGATAGTGATGAGCGTAGCACCATAAGCTTGGATGGTGATAGTGATGAGGTGGTCATGCTATCTAAAAGGCTTGGAAAATTGCTAAGTAAGAAGAATCAAAGGTATAAAAAAAATCTAAAAACTATAAATTTCAAACTAAGAAATTTTCTATAGGTGAATGGATCATTTGCTACCATTGTAAAAAAAGCCCGGACACATAAGAGGTGATTGTCCGAACTTGTTGAATCAAAGAAGAAAGTGATTGATGTGGAAAGAAGAAAAATATGAAGGAGAAAAAGTACCATAAGAAGAAGACGAAGGCTTTATAATAATTCGATTCAAATGAATCAAGTACTTGCTTATCCGATGAAGAGGTCAATATATGTCTTATGACAAATGGAGAATATGACTTAGATTCGAAGAGGTATGTAATGATATATCTTATGATGAATTAGATGATGCTTTTAATGTTTATTAAATATAAAAAATTAAAAGAAAATACAAAACCTTAGAAAAGAACAAAAAAAATTTAGATATGCAGTTTTGTGATTTAAAAATGAATGTGATAATTTAAAAAATAAAAATAATTCTTTATTGAATTGTTCCTTACTTGTATGTAAACTTGAAAGAGAGAATATCATGTTAAAATTAAGATTAGAATTATGTTTACAAGTTCATTATAATGCTTCATCAAGTAAAACATTTAATAAAATTATTTGCATCATACATACCACTCATATACCTTATAATTAGGTGTTAAGCCATATGCAAACACTATGTTTGGTGCAACTATTGTGATAGAAAAGGTCATATTTCATTTGATTGTTATACATACAAACACTAAGCAATCATCTTATGTGGACCCAAACATGTTTGGGTTCTAAAAGTTAACATGTGATTTTCTTTTGTAGGAATTTCTTTAAAGAAAAATCAAAGAAGGCATGTGGTACTTGGACGGGATGTTCATAACATATGATAGGAGATAAAGATAAATTCATAACTTTAGAATCAAGTGATGGAGGATTTGTTACATATGGAGATAATGCAAAAGGAAAGATCATTGGCATTGGTTATATTTCTAAGAATTCTATCACTTTAGATAAAGTTTTTCTAGTAGAAGGATTAAAATATAATTTAATTTAAGTCAATTATGTGATAAAGGTTTGAATGTAGTATTATGCATCATATTGTATTATAAGAAATAATGAAAATATTTTATTAATAGGACAAAGACAT
Organism: Cymbidium sinense; assembly: GCA_021442155.1. Taxonomy (NCBI): domain Eukaryota; kingdom Viridiplantae; phylum Streptophyta; class Magnoliopsida; order Asparagales; family Orchidaceae; genus Cymbidium; species Cymbidium sinense. Next base: position 6,174,677 of record CM038232.1, read on the forward strand.
AGAATTATTTATGTCATTGATTTAGATAGCTTTCATGATGTGAATTTGAATTTACTTTATTTAAAAAGCACTCATGATGATATATGGTTATGGCATAGGAGATTATGTCATATTCGTATGCACACACTCAATAAAATTGCTAAACTTGATTTAGTAGTTGGCTTGCCTAAATTAAATTTTCATTCAAACTATATTTGTGATGCATATATTCATGGTAAGCATTCTAGAAGCTCATTTAAAAGTAAAAATATTATTTCTACTTCTAGACCTTTACAATTATTGCATATAGATTTATTTGGTCAAATTAGCACCACTAGCTTAGCGATAAAAATTATGATTTTATGATTGTTGATGATTTATCTAGATATACCTGGTTTTGTTTGTAGCTAATAAAGATGATGTTTTTGGTGAGTTTAGAAAGTTTTGTAAATATATTCAAAGAGAATAAGGCCTTTTGATTTAATAGGATTCAAACTGATCATGGTGGCAAATTTGAAAATAAATTATTTGAGGATTATTGTGATGAACATAGGATTAGACATAATTTTTTGCACATAGAACTCCCCAACAAAATGGAGTAGTAGAGAAAAAAAATAGAATATTAATTAAATTAAGTATATCTATGCTTGATGAGTATAAACTGGCAAGAAATTTTCAAGTAAGAGAAAAGTGGCGTTTTGTGAGGAATAGGATCTATTTTAGACCAATTTTGAAGAAGATGCTCTATGAATTATTTTTTGGAAAGAAGACTAAGATTGAACACTTTCATGTTTTGTAAATGCTTTATTTTGAATTTGAAAATAGCAATTAGGTAAGTTTGATTGAAAATTAGATGATGATATTTTCTTAGGATACTCTCTTTCTAGTAGAGCTTATGTTTTCAATAAAAGAAAATGAATGTAGAAGAATCAATACATGTTATTTTTGATGAAAATTTAATTGATCCCATTAGAAATGAAGTGATTGATGAAGAGATTGATAATTTTAAAAAAATATCTTTAGAAGATAATGTGGATGATTAATTGCCTAAAGAATGGAAATATAATAAAAATTATCTAAAGGAATTATAGGAGATCCTTCAAAAGGAGTTATGACTAGAAGACATAATAGAGATGTTGTACATCATTCAAGATTTTTATCTAAGGAACCTATAAATTTAGAAGAAGCATGAAAAGATAATTTTGGATTATTACTATGGACAAGTTGAATCAATTTGTAAGAAATGATGTTTGGGAATTAGTCCCAAGACCCCAAGATCAAAATGTCATTGGAACAAAATGAGTCTTTAGGAATAAGCTAGATGATTAAGGTTGTATTGTTAGAAATAAAGCTAGGTTAGACAAGGGTACACACAAGTTGATGGTATAGATTTTGAAGAATCTTTTGCTGAGTAGACTAGAAGCTATTAGGTTACTCCTTGCTTATCCTTATTTTAGGGATTTTAAACTTTTTCAAATGGATGCTAAGAGTGTATATTCGAATGGATTTATTGACCAAGATGTATTTGTAGAGCAACCACCTAGATTTGAGAGCCTTGATTGTCCAAATCATGTGTATAAATTAAAGAAAGGCTTATATGGTTTAAAACAAGCTCCTCGCTTGGTATGAAGGTTAAGTAACTTTTGATAGATCATAGATCATGATTTAGAAAGGGTAGAGTGGATACCACCTTATTCCTTAAGAGCATAGATGATGATTTAATTGTGGTACAAGTGTATGTAGATGATATATTATTTGGAAGTATAAATGAATCTTTGTGCCATGAGTTCTCATCTTTGATGTCTAAAGAGTTTGAAATGAGTATGATGGGAGAACTTAATTTTTTTCTTAGTTTTTCAAGTGAAGCAATAAGAAAATGGCGCATTCATCTATCAAACAAATGTACACAAATGCTTGAGAGGTTTGACATGAAAAAATTAAATCTAGTAAAACTCTCCATCTACAAAATTAGATTTAGATGAATTAGGAAAATCTATTGATCAAAAACTTTATAGGAGTATGATAGGTTCACTTTTATACCTTGCTTAGTACGATATTATGTTTGTTGTTTATTTGTGTGCTCTTTTAGGCCAACCTGAAAGAATCTCATTTAATAGCAGTCAAGCGTATATTTTGATATTTGATAGGCACTACTAGGTTATGTTTATGGTATCCTAAAAATTCTTTATCATGTTGTTTAGTTGCTTATTATGATTTTGATGGATGTAAAGTAGATAGAAAAGCACATTAGGCACATGTCATTTTTTAGGATCATCACTTGTGTCTTGGTTGTCTAGAAAATAAAATTGTAGATTTATCCACGCCGAGGTGACTACATAACCCAAGAATGTTGTCGAGGTCTTTGGTTAAAGCAATAATTAAAAGATTTTGGTATTAAGCAAGATCACATTCTAGTTAAGTGTGACAATACTAGTGCTATTAGTTTGACCAAAAATCCTATCCAAAGACTATGAACCAAGCATATAGAAATTAGACATCATTTTATTAGAGATCATGTTTTGAAAGGTGATGTTAATATTAATTTCAATAGTACCGATTTATAAATTGCAGATATTTTTACAAAACCATTACCAGAAGAACGTTTCTGTGCTTTAAGATGCATGCTTGGAATGTTAGATCCTAATATTTAAAATTATATGTAGTTTATTCTCACTTTTTGATGTCGTCAAAAGGGGCAAAAGAGTAAAATATTGGTTAGTATTAAGTTTATTTCATACATACCTTTAGGGGGAGCAACATTATTCATCTCTTGTGTATAAAATTTTTTTAGAAGAGAATTTTTTTAAAAAAACTTTGATGAAAGGTCAATTTGCACCTTCATCAAAATCAATACCCAACATTAGTTTATCATCATCAAAAAGATTTGTTTGATGAGCCTCATGTTCAATCTGATCAATTTTGATGATAACAAATGAATGCTTGGATGTTCTAATGAATGTTTTTATGTGTTTTAGATATATTAATTGCTAATTACATATCCAATACATCTCACAATATGTTTGAAGAAATTGCAAGAATAGAAGAACAATAGATCAAAATGGATAATGTGAAGCTCAAGATATAATATTTTAAGTTATATGCATTTATAACTATCTTAGAAATTCATATGAGTTCATTAGCATGAATCAATTTGCTCACAACTTAACATATTATTTTAATGAGGTTAATTTATATAAATCTCTATCTAAATAACATTCAATTATATGTTTCATACATAGCATTTGAATTGTCAAAATAATAAATGATAATAAATTATGACTATTAAGTGTAATTATTTTATTTACTTAAAATAATTAAGTATTTTAATTTAATTTGAAGGTTATAACTAACATATGTATGATTATATTAAAAAAAATATATGAAATTTTGTATTTTAGCCAAACTCATTTTATAATCAAGGAATTTACATCTCATTTCATCTCCAACGGATTCCTTGGATTTTTTTTCCTTTAATTTGATAGGTTACATGACCCATATTTGATTAAAATTGAATTTATTATGACTTTTCAAACATTAGCTAATTTTATTAATGAATGAATGCTACATGCTTTGAATATATTAAGAGCCATATTTGATTATTTTTGACTTGCCCATGTGAATAGCCAAATTTTGGCTGCTTTAATTTAATATTTATTTAATATAAATTATATTTTTGAATATTAAATATTATAATATATAATAATAATGATGTTAGAATAATATATTTTTTGAAATAATTTAAAATGACCTTCCTGCCTATAAATAGCCCTTATTCTCTTCATGAATGTATTCTTCATTCAAATTCAAAATACCTCTAGCAAATCTAAGATAAAATTTTCTAGATTTTCCTTCCAAGTGTTCTCAAAATATTGCAAGTTCAAATCCTTGGTTTGGAAGCTTCAACATATTCAACTAAGCAACCTTTCTCAAATTACTTGAGTTTGTTTTCTTGATCTTAATTCCTTTTTAGTTGTTCGTACTATTTCACCATATATTTATTCTTTCAATTTATACTTTTCGGTGGATTAGTCTCTGGACATCAAAGTCTAAATTTTTCACATCACAAGTTTCTTCAGTCATTTTTTTGTAAAAATTCTTGTTATAGTTTGTAAAACTTTTTTCAACTTGTTAAAATTTTTATCTTCCTACAAATTTCTTTTGGTTTTTTGAAATATTTCTTCATTAGTCTTATTTGAAAGATCATTTATTCATAGATCTATTTTAAAAGTATATTTTAAGCATTTTAAATTAATTTATTGTGCTGAAATTATTTTCATATTTGCTAGATCTCTCTTTTTAATTAAAACCTTACTAGCCTACCTAGATCTATCATATACTAATTTTATTTAAGTATTTTGATATTATTTGCATTAATTGAAAGCACCTTTTTTGGTTAAAATATAATAAATTATTCCTTGCTGAAATTTAATTTATTGTGTAAAAGAATATTATGAATATATTTTGAAATCATTTTTATATTAGTCTACAAATTATAATAACGTAAACATCTTAGTAAGATTACTTTAAGCTATTTATTTTATTATTTCTTATCATATTAAGTGAGCATTTTATCTTGCCAAATTTTTAAGTTGTAAAGTGATCATTTATAAGTAGTGAGATCATTTTTTGAATTTCATAGCTTGCTATATTTGTGAGAGATTTATTTTATAAAAATTTATTATTTTATACTTTTCTTTTCGAGTTGTAAAATTTACATTGGGATTGTACTCAACTCTTTGTAGGAGAGTACATATTGTTGTAGGGGTTGTACTTGCCCCGTTATAGGAGAGTACTATTTGTAAGCTAATTTGCATTTAGTGGATTCTCGTGGTGGCTAGTGACGAGTTTGTTGGGGTTTGTCGAACCACGTAAAAAATCTATTATCTCTCTTTACTTTACTATTTTTTTTATTTTGTTGCATTAAGAATTGTATCTTGTCATTATAAAATCAAAATTAATTTTCTACTAAAACATAAAATTTAATATTTAACTTTTAAAATCACTCAATTCACTCCCCTCTTATAGTGACTTACATAAATCACCCTAGGTCTACAAGATTTTCTTAGATGATGCAACCCATGGCTGCTGACAAGGATCTTTTAATCAGGTTCAAGGAGCCAGTAATAATCTTTTGAAGTGAAGGAGATTTGAAGATGTTGCAAATCTTCTGATCACCATTGAGGCCGCACAAAGATGACTAAATCAAGATTTATGGGTGTAGATTCACCTTCCACTATTATACCATCTTTAACTCAAAACTTTTGAATATTTTAGAATAATGCTCTTTTTTTACCCTCTCATAGAAATTTTTTGGTAGTAAAGAAAATAAGGAGGAAGTCATTGCTTGAAAGAAGCTATGGACCATTTCATACTTCAATATGGGTGATGTTCTTGATGTAGCTCTCAACAAACATAGATATAACCCATCTCTATATTAAAAATAAAAGGAATTAATGATATACATGGATATCTAATTTAAATAATAATAATAATAATAAGTAGGTGAAAGTATTTACTAAAGGAGAATGGATAGAGGCTTAGCATGATTCCTTCGAGGCTTGTGAAAGAGTAGTTCTTGGATTAAAATAATAGTAACCGAAAGGGATGCCCCATGCGGAGAAATTTAGTAAGTTCCATCGTTTTGTTTGAACAATCATTGTGCAAGGAAGCTTCACACCTAAAAGTTCAAATTTAGGAAAGCGAGAATAAGATAGATGATAAATTTTACAGGTTGCCTAAGTAAGTTATACATGTTTGAGTACGTGCATAGTTCTCTCTATATCATTATATGTAATGTAGGTGAAAAATCATATGATTTATTTAACCAATTTAAATGGTGATAATAATAATAATTATACCATTGATATGATGCGAAAAGAACATTTGAGAAAACATATTTGAGAAAATCAATGATAATGATATGCTTTTCCCATATTATTTGCTAAGTCCATAGAGTGAATCACCTTACCATTGAAGGCCTCGTGACCTTTATTCTCGAATGCTTGGGATATTCGAGAGACCACTGAATCATCATAAGCAAAACACCACAAAGTCCATGACATGTTCCTATGATGCGTCGTTCTTAATTTGTAGTAGAATATTTATTCTAAGTAATCAAATTAAGCAATCTATTGAAATAATCATGAAATGAGGGCTAAATTATTATTGAAATAAATGAGATCTTAGAATAATATTTTTTTTGTAAGATAATATATTTTCAAAGCTCTTGATATGTCTACATACGTTTTGTGGATAATATATAAAAATGGGTGATCGAAAAATACCATACAGTTGAAAATCAATATTGAAAATTTACATAAAATAATTATATATATATATAATGTGAAAAATCTGATGCCAGATGGCCAACAGTTTGAAGATTTTTTTTTTATGTATAAAATTTAACTCAAATCTTTGTTTTTGAAAAAATAATTTTGAGCCAAAATATTCAAATTAAAATTTTGATCAAAGTAAATTACAAAGCTGTGGTTCTATGTAATAATTCTAAATTTCTATTTAAGTGTTCTTAAAATAATAGATATTTAAAATTAATTATTATTCAAATAATTAATTTTCTTAAATTAAATTAATTTTAAAAATAATAATTCTTACTTCTAAAGTAATTGAAAAAATCTTAATCCCTATTCCAAAATAAAAAATAAAAATTACTTAATCCCTATTAAAAGAAGCCATCCTTTGAAAAAAAAATTTATTTCTTTGACCCGTAGATTACTGTCTATTCATCTTAAATCGGGCATATTTAATTATATAATATTATCCTTTATATTTAATACATATATAATATGTTATCAAATAAATGAAACTTCATGGTGGGAACCAATCTAACATGAAAATTCAAAAAATTCTTCAAATAATAATAATATTTATTATTAATATTATTATTATTATCGGAGTCCTCTCAAAAAAATATATAAAATATTATATTCAATTAATATGTTTAAAAATTTTAAAAAATTTTTTTTAAAATTTACAATACATGATTTGTACATGCAATCTTCCTTCTTTGTAAAAAAATATTACGTGAGGACTTCATACGCTTACGTTCCTAATATTTTAAAAGATTTTAAAATTTAGACTCGAGATTTTGTGCCCTTCATATATTCAATATATAATTTATTATTAAGAAGTATTGATTTATTAAAATGATGTTTGATGCATATTTAACTTATGATTTAATTATTTAATTTAGAGTACCGAGTACTCGATGTGACTCGGTACTCATAGTACACTAATATTCTACAATAAATATGATTTAAAAATAAGTTTAATTTATTAATTCAAGTCAAATATAATATAAAATAAGTTTAATTTATCATTAAAAAAACAAACTTTTACATATGTCATATTTTGATTGAAACGAAGAAAATGGATCATAAAGTATGGGAAAACAAATACAAGTATTTTGAGCATACAAAAAAAAAAACCTAAAATAAAAGATTCACGAGAAGACACTAGATTTAACGTGAAAAAATTCAAGAATTAGAAAAAATTATAGAGCCACACCACCAAGAAATACACGTGAAAGAAAAAAGTCGAGAATAATACAAATTACACTTATCTCCGGCCTCTCTATACTTTCATAGGCACATACTTCATCGTCACACAAGAAAGAAAAATACATTAAGATTATAAAATTGAAGAAAAATTGTCTAAATATGAAATCTCTTGACTGTCGCGACATGGTGCTTGTGTCGCCTAGACTTTTTTTTGCACAAGTTCGAGAAATGTGGCATTGCTCAGTAGGGTCGAGGCACAAGCCTCTTTGTCAATTTTGCATTTTGGTGCCCTAATCCTAGTGTATTGGCATTGCCTTAGAGCGTCGAGGCGCTGTGAACCAATGTCAAAGCGCTGCCTCCTCTAATTCTGAAGTTAAGATCTATTGTTCCAATGCTAATGTGTGATCGCCGTGCCTCAGGGATAAAAAATCAGCTCACCATATAACAAGGCTCATGTAACTCGTATGGAGTCCACATATAATATTTTCTTTTCAAAGCTAATTCCATGTGCCCTTATTTCTTCCATAACATGTGGCACCAAGTTGACCATCTAATCCATAGCTCTACAACCCAATAGTTTGTTTTAATATATTTATATATTTAATATCTAAAATTTTATATATTATATATAAGAGCTATAATGAGGGCTGCCTCCACCGCCCCACCACCCAGACTAAAAAAAAATCTCAAAGCTTGGAATGAAAATCAAAGTTGTAATTGTCACTAAATAATAACCCTAATATAAGTCATTTCCTTCCTGATGATACGGATTATGAATAAAAGGAAAATTTATATACTAAGATAAAAATAAAAAGACAAAAATAATTTTAGAAGACAAATAATTGATTTTATATTTTATATAAAAAAATTATAAAATTCATAAGGAGCATTGACCCTCCTTAATAATGCCTAGGTCCATTGATATAATATAATGAACTGCATGTATATTACAGCCAATTTTCATTAAAAATCAAAATTTTGATGGGACAACTTTTTCCTTCAATAATATAGTGAAGAATAAATTTTGTGTGTTTTTTTGACAAAAAATTGACAATGATTAAAAAATTATCAAATTTATTTTGAGATAAATAATATTAATTATTGATATATTATTTTTTATCTCAATATAAGTTTACATTTTTTATATTAGAGTTATTACTTACGCTCAAATATGAAGATTTGAGAAAAAATTAAAATATGAAGATGATTATTTTTTAAAATTTAACAACTATTTATTTTCTTTTTCTTAGATTTAAGATGACTTTTTTTTATTACTATGATGAATTTTAAAATTAAATTAGTATCTATTCATTTATTTTATTTTTACCTCTTTATAAAAGTCAAAGGAGCATAGGTGCAAAGGAATTTCTTGATGTTTTTGTACATTAGGATTAAATAAATAATTAATTAAAAATTAAAATAATAATAATACCCGAATGGCATCTAAATTTATATGAAAAGCATACAAGGGCTTCTAAGATTTCTTGTGCTAAATAAAGATGCTGATAAAGTTAATTTTATGAAAATTGTTCAATTAAATTTTATATTGGTATGCATTGTGATGAAGGGTTTATTTGGAGCAGCTATTGCTATATTAGAAGTTCTAGTGAAGCTTCTGTAGAATAAGTTACTTTATGAAGAAGTTGTTGTGGGTGTATAAATTTTTTTTATTTTATAAAAGTCAAATCGCAGTTTTTAGCCGCTTTCATAAGTAACTAAGTCAGGTTAGAAAACTCAACTTTCATATCGTAGATTCTTCAAAACAATATCAAAATATAGGTTAAATGTAGTTCCCAAACTTCACAGTGGTACATTTTCGCACTGCACCACTCCCCTTAACGCAGCTTAAATTTGATCTAAATTTTGATATATGGATAAATCTTTTATTTGATTACATGGGTCAAAGCAATTTGATTGGAATGTGTAATATAATATTCTAAAATATATGAATTCTATGTAATACATTATTTATGACTATAAAGAGAGTATCAATTAATAAAAATGTCATATATATATATATATATATATATATATATATATATATATAAATACATCAAGCAGAATCTCAAGGCATTTTCTAAATGCGATCTAATCACCCAGAAACTTATAGTAAACCGACCGCCCTGGGGAACATAGCAACATCAAGCATCCGATCCGAGCTTGAATCGACGTGATCAAGCTATCGAGCATGAAAATGGATCACCGCCAAATGGTCACCAATATTTACATATAGTCGATCGGCTCGTCAAGAAATCCAACGAATCCAAGATCACCCAATTGACATCATTAAGGCACGATCATCAAAATACACCGTCGATCGGGATCGAGGCCATCCGATGGGAGTGGTTGGAGTTTTCCACGAATTTACAAGGCGCCACTCCCAAAATCTATAAATAGAGCTTCATTCTCACCTTAGAGGGAATCGAGATTTGAACCACCGGACCTTGACGCCCACCATCTATCACTGCCACCACCAGAGGTCCAAGATCGAGCTCGCCTTTAGAGATCGCTACTAGAAAAGACCGCTTGCCGCCTTTCTCCAAGATCAAGAGGTTGCTCCCGTAAGATCGCCCGCTTTTAGCTTCTCCTTTGGAGAATTGTATTTTTCTACAATTTTTCGCTCAGAAACACCTTCTTCTCCAACTAACGAAGCAAGGACCTCAGATCTTTGAACACATAGTGAAAGTTCTTTTTTTCCCTTTTTCCATGTATAACCCCGTGTTCATATCCCGCTTGTGTGTTGGATAATTTTGGGCAAGATCTCGATCTACCGGAATAAATTCTCTAAGATAGCTTGGCACCGTCGGGAAAACAGCTTGCTATATCTCCAATATGGGTAAACGGTGCGCAACGCTCCTCATTCTCGTGATCAAGGACCAAGTCTCCAACACTTCTACATAACGACTCGTCCCCTCCGGCCCCTCTTTGGAACATCGTTCAAAGGATGGAGGATTCCCAATGAAATTCTTCGACTCGAGAGACCGACAAAACGTTCCAACACGCCTGGAAGAGCTGTTTCCGACATAATCCTGATTTTCTTCCGAGAATGATTACCCGGAATGCCGGATCAACAAGTAGAGAACCCTCCACATCCGATCAACTTCGATACCGCCACTCACCACACGAATGGCTCACCTCGTATCGGTGAAACTCCACGCCACCATATAATGATGACAAATGCGAAGAGTTCCAAGAAATCAAATGATCCATTCTCTCCGCCTCTTCCAAAACTCATCCCCGCCAGAGATCATCTTGCACATTTTGATGAGATTCAAGCTTCCGATGAACCCTACGATGGCACAAGATAAGCATATCGATCACTTTCAACGATCATGCACATGCAAATGACTCTGCCTTGTCGTATTCCCCGACTCTCAAAGGACGCTCGTTTTGGTTCTATTTGCTCGCTAAGAGGTCTGTCCGATCATTTGGAGAGCTCGCCATTTTTTGTAGTCGCTCAAGAGAATCATCGTGATTCATCACATCTCTCCAATTAATGATGGAGAGTCCTCAAAGAATACTTCGGTTCTCCCAAGATACCGAGAGATCTTTTTGAGGCGTGCTTCTGAGGACTCGATACTTATTCATCATTAATGCATACCCATTCTATCTGTCCAATAATAGAGGCACAAATCTCACCGACGGCTATCGTTCATCGCAGCTTTGAACCACCAAGCAGAAGCGAAGAAGGTTCCCAAAGGTGATGTTCAAACATCTCGAAAAGAAGAGAGGCGAACCTCCCCAAAACCTCCTCGACCTCGATGACTCAATCGAGAGGAAATATCTGACTCTCAACACGCCATGAACATCCTAAGTATCAGAAGAGGATAGTCCAAGTGGCACCTTTAAAGCCCGGGAATTGGAAATCAAGAGAAATTGCCACTTTCACCGCAAAAGTGGCACACCATCAAGAGTGCCTCCAACTAAAGGAGGAGATTGAAAGACCAGTGGGTATCTAGGACATTTTATACAAAACCAACCCACAAATGTCAAGAAACTAGCGAGGAACCGCTTGCCGAGAGATAGATTGAGGGCAAATATTCAGCCAAATATTCATTGCCACCCTTCAAGACCCAGAGCCGAAGAAGTCTCGGGTTGACCATTCTATCACCTTTGATGATTTAGATCTAGAGGGGCTTTGCATCCCACATCAGATCCCCTGTCAGGGTTGGTGATCCATGCTTCAAAAGATATTGATCGACAATGGGAGTTCGATTGATGTTCTTTTACTCCACTTTCCTTAGCATGGGTATAGAAAGAGAGAAGCTTCAACCCGCGGTTCGTATGGATTTGATAATCGACCGATATTAATGGAAGGGACAATCGTCCCGTAACTCTTGGAGAATTTCCCACGCAACCCACTTGATACAATTTATTGTAGTCAAGTCGATGCATACAATATTTGGGAGACCTCTCTATATTGCCACATTCACATTCTCACCTCAAGATGAAATTCCGACACTGCATCGGCGTGGTAAGTGGGAATCAGATAGCAAGCTGCTACATCAAGCAAGCCCATTTATTTACGCCAAGAACCTCAACATCGAGAACTGATCGATGAGGATCCTCAAAGGGCTTCTCCAGTGAAGATGTAATTTGTCTTCCTATCTCGAAGTTGATCCATCGGTGAAAGGTGGGATCGCTTGTCATCGAAATCAATGAGATTTTCTAAAATCAAGATATCTTTGCGAGCGATCCGATATTCGGGCATTGACCCAAGTCATTACGCACTCCCTCAAAGTTGACTCAACCTACAAGCGGTGATAAAAGAAAAGAACCTTCGTCAATGATTGTCATAGAATAAGAAATCACCAAACTTCGCGCAAGTTCATTCGAGAAGTACCTTGGCTAACTAGTTAGTCAATAAGGCCAAGTTCTGGAGAATGTGCATGACCTGCGCATGCCCAAAAGATAGCTTCCCCTTCCTCGATCGACCAACTAGTTGATACATCGTGACATCGGGCCATTCGAAGAATCAAATCAGGATGAAAAAACCAGATGAGGAAGTAACATCCTTCCAAACAGATAAGGGACTATACTGCTATCAGGTCATGTCATTCGGACTAAAAAATGCTAGAGCAATATATCAATGCCTTATGAATAAGATCTTCAAGGATCTTATAGGGCACAATATGGAGGTGTATGTTGATGATATGTTTGGTGAGCTTGGAAATATCACATATTTCGCAATTGCTTTGACATTCTTCGACACTACAAGATGCGCTCAACCCAAGCAAGTGCATTTTGGAGTTTCCTCGAAATTCCTTCTTCAGCTCACTCAGCGGATAGAGGCCAACCCCGAGAAGATAAAAGCACTCACCTCCAAGAACGATCAAGGAAGTCCAACGCTTTGACGGAAGGATTGCGGCCTTTATCATTCTTGGCCCGCCAGATAAGTATCTACCATTCTTCAAAATCTTAAGGGGTGCACGAGGAAATGGATTCGGGATGAATGTCGACCGCTTTGAGCAACTCAGTCTATTTAGCTTCCCCTCTATTATCAAAGCTATCAAGGAGAGAAGGTATCTATCTTGTTTCTTCTCATGCCGTAAGCTCCGTGCTGATACGCGAGGAGAATTCATTGCAACAACCCATTTACTATGTCGAAAATCCTTTCGAATCAAGCGATAGCGTTGGTCTAGTGCATTCGAAAAATTGCACCGCACTGTGCCCACACCATCAACGCCTACACTCATCTTCCATTAAGAACTATTCGCAAAAGCGATGTATGGAAGGTTGATGAAGTGGAGCTTAGAGTTTGACATCCATTTTCTTCCACGCCCCGATATAAAGTCACAGTGCTCACTTCATCATAGAATGTACCATCCCATCACCACCAGATCATTCATCACTCCATGACAAATCAATGGACATTATATGTTGATGGAGCTTCAGGTACTTCCAGTGCGGGAGCAGGAATTTTGCTTATCTCCCCAAGTAAAATAACTTTAGAGTACGGCCACTAAAGTTCCTGCCACCAATGTCACTGAGGCCCTCAGTGGGACTAAGGCTCGCCATTGACGTGAGGTCCGAACTTAGCCATCTACAGACTCACTCAGGCCGTGGTTGAAGGAGACTTGAGCACGCCATCCCAGCTTGCATCCTTCTTTTGGCAAAGTCACTTCTTGCCGAGACCCATCGATAACTCATATTCTAAGGGAGAACACGCGAAAGCGGATGCCCTCTCCAAGTTAGCCACAACGGAGATCTTTTCAAGAGAAAATACATAGAGGACATCCACTTTCCCGATTCAAGGCCCTTGGGTGATACAATCTCTGGAGGACCCAAAAGAATCTTCATGGATTCACGATCATGTCCTTTCTTCAAAGCGGGCCTTGCCAGATTCTTATGCCTCCTAATGAGCACCGAACTTCACCATAATCGGTGAGCCTCTACAAGCGTCCTTCTTAGGCCCTACTTAAAGTGTCTACCTTCTGAGGAACTATGCAATGCGAGAGGTTCATTCAGAATTTGTGGTGAACATTTGGGAGGAAAAGCTCCCTCAAAATCATGAGGCAAGGTTTTACCCTACAATGAAGAAGGATGCATTGGAGTTTGTAAAGAAGTGTAACAAGTAATTACACCAATCTCACTCATACACCATCTCAGAACTCACCACAATCCAGAGTGGCCCTTTGCTCAATGGGGATCGATATAATGGGACCCTTTCCCATTGCCACTCAACCAAAAATTCATAATCTTGGCCTGATTACTTCATGAAGTGGGTGGAACCGCCAAAATCACCAAAACAAATGCCAAGCAATTTGAAAAATATTTGTTATTTCTAGCATTCCAAAGAAAATCATCACCGATAATGGGACGCTAAGACATTCACATCTTTTGCCGCGAGTCGATATCCAGCCCATCCCCCCATCCAGGCAAATGGGCAAAAGTCACCAATACAGGACTAAAGGGCTAAAGACACGAACAGGGCAATGGGTCAAGAACTATCCAATGTTCTTTGGGCTTACACACATCAAGGACCCTACGGAGAAACGCCATGTCAATTTTTGAATCAGCGTTATTCGAGGTCCCGCCAACCCATAACTTTGATGCCGACAGAATAAAGCTTGATTCCATCCGATCTCTGAAGACATGTCGACTCAATGGCTTCCAGAAAGGATTGCTCAAGGTTTCAACCGAAAGCCACGATCAATATCTTTGGGGACCTCATCCCTCAAGTCTCGACTCCAGAAAAACAAACAAACTCTCACCGCTTTGGGAAGGCGATGTGGTGGTGTCTAAAATCAAGCCCGCACATTCAAGCTTAAGGATAGTATGGGAAGACTCTCCCATGCACTGGAATGCTACAAACCTGGTACTACGATGTATCGCCTTTTTTATTCAATGCGGAAAACATTATCATCGTGTATGTTTGTATTGCAATTGTTGTTATCGAATTAAATATTTATCGATACTGCTTGTCATTTATTGTCCAACCTTGGCATCAAGGTGTTTGGATTTATGTTTCTATTAAAGTTCTCATACTTATTGTGACTTTTTCTTGCTTATGCTTGCATTTTAAAACACGACTCAAGAGATATACAACTATTGTTGTATCTCATTCGTGGGTAAGATCGATCCCGGAATTGACCGATCTTCCTATACTGGTTAACATCGAGTAACGCTCGATAAACAACCTTGGATAAGTTGGCAATCCTCTATAGACGCCTACAACTTTCTCCATAAGTTAACATCATCGAAAACGCCTCGATACACAACCTAGATAGATCGAGAGGTTCGAGAGAACCTCTATAAATATATTCCGCAAGTTTGTCATCAAGTAACGCCTAGTAATGATCTTAGAATAGATATAATTATCCTAAAGGGATTCCGATGATCTCTTCTACGCGAATCTTTATCATCGAGTACACTTTGACACACAACTGGAAATATTCACAAAATTTTATGGATTGTTAATATTTCTTCATACACAATCAATCGTAAATAATATACATACAATGCAACATAAAGGAACTACAACTTCAGCTCTTGATGGTCTCATCGAGATGATGAAGAACTATCGAGTCATCCTCGTCGCGCTAGAAGGGGTCGCTAGGAGAAGGACCTCAACACAGCCTCCTAGTATGCCAAGCTGTCCCCTTCAAGAAACCTCGGATGAAGCCTTCATCATGCAACACCAAAGCCTTCACCTCTACATCATACACGTGGTCTCGGCCTCAACGTGATCCAGAATGATACTCTTGAAGGTTCGAGTTCTTGAAGTCCTCCACCGGATCCGCCTCCGCTTCTACCCGAGATAAGCCTCTTTCTCCGAAGATGAAGCGAACTCTTTTTGCCTCAAGACTGAAACTCGTAAAAGATCTTTCTTGCGCAAACCAACCTCTGCCTCCACTAATTCATCCAGTCCGCTTCAACTTCGACGAAAAGAAAGAGAAGTCGCTGAGTCGCCAACCTCATCAAGTCAAGTTGATTCTCCAACACGGACATCTTTTACTTTCTCCACTTTCCGCTTCTTATATTCACCATGGAGAAACTTGACCTTCAATAACTCAATTCATTCACAATGTTCATTTTGAAGTCAAGTTCTTGCTTCTTCAGTATCTGAAATAAGAAAAATTATGTTAAGCACAAGGAAATGGGAAATAAAAGATGATGAACGCAAAGAAGGATTGTTACCGCTTCTTATGTCAATACGCAGAATGATTCAACATCTGGAATGAAGATCCTTGGGGACTACTCAAGGGCGACTCTTTTCGCATGATATCACCATCACCTTTTTTCCTTTTCCTCTTCTATTGACAGGTCCTTCTGGAAGAAGCGCTTGGGAGATCTACTGAAACCTCTTTGTTGAGCTTTCAACGCGCATAAGACCGCCTGATGAATAGAAAGCCCTCAACAAAGATTCCTCCACACAAATTGTTGATATATTGAATCTCAAATCAATCTTCAATATTCTGAATTTCGAGGATATCTTCATCACCAACTCAGGGGGAATGGGTAAATCTCGCTTTCCCATTTCATGAAGACCCAGTCCATTCTTCACAAAAGAATCCCCAACTCTTGGGAGGATCCCCAGAGGTCAAGTAGCTCCGGCAGATACGACCATGTGCATCAGTAAACTACACATCACATCAGAGTCAAGGTCGCACGCCCTAAAAAAAGACTATAAGTCCCATCATCATCATTGCCTGCTCAAAAGGGAAATGCAAACCTCGTGATGTCGACAAATATCATCTCGGGATGGGGAAACCGCAATCAAAACTCATCTCGTAAGTGGTGAAATACCCGGAGATTGGGCTATCTCTTCTGACACTTAAGAACCAAATCACATTGAAAATAATATTTTTCCAAGCACGATCAATGTGTCCCGTGATCGACTACCATGAATCTTCGCCTCCCATTTTAGAAGGTTCCCTGTCACGCCTCCTACAAGGGTCTGTCTCTTTCAAAAGATTCTCACCCATCTACAAACACCAAAGAACTGCACATCGAGATGATTCAGGAGGTGCCCAAACTCCCACCAAAACTCCCAGGGAGGGCTATGCACTCGCTTGGTGGAGATGAGAGAGGAGGGAGGTTGATCCAAGAAGAGTGCCCAAACTCCCACCGGGGAGGGCTCACTGCTTGGTGGAGATGAGGAGAGAGGTTGATCCAAGAAGAGTGCCCAAACTCCCACCGTGGGAGGGCTATGCACTGCTCTGGGTGAGGGTGGATCCAAAGAGTGCCCAAACTCCCACCAGGGGGAGGGCTATGCACTCTAAGAGGAGAAGAGGAGATGAGAAAAGTGTGCCTTTCTCTCTTACCTTAGGGGGGTTTTTATAGACCCCTTCTAGGGGCAAAAGCATAAAACCGCCCAAACCGCCAAAACGCAAAACCATCAAAACTTCGGGTGGGTCTCCCGGCCTACGCGCCCGCCAGCGCTTCCTGGCCAAGCGCGCGCCTTGGTCAAGGAACCGGTTCAGCTCCAGCTGACTGTCGCGGTCTCAGTCCGGTCCGGTCCCACGCCTGACGGTCCACGTCAAATCGCGCCCATCGTCCGTCGTCCACGGCGAATCTCCGACTTAAATGGCCAGCGCCCGGTCCAGGGTCGAACCGGCAAACGCCGATCGCACGCTTCACGCGCTGAACCCGACCCGACCGATTCATAGCTCGACTGGCTCGCTCGCGCAGCCCGCTCGTTGCCGATCCAGCCCGCTTCGGCCCAGCGCATCGGGTTCAGACTGATCAGCCCCGCTCCGGCTGACATGAAGGCTGCAGAAGCGGGTAGCGCAGCGCCACGCCATGCTATTGGCCAGCTGCCGCCAGCTCGCACATCGATCATCCTCAAAATATCTATGTTTTATGCGATTTTCACGTTTGTTATAAGAAGATCTGTTCTCAAAATGCGTTGATGGACTCTCAAATTTCATTGAAGAATTTTTATTTTGACATATATATGGATGATCGAGATAATGTCACCCAAAAATAGTACATACATCCTAAAATTAATCGATCAAATCTCAAGACATTTTCGAAATAAATCTAATCACCACAAACTTACAAATCACTGGCGACGAACATAGCAACATCAAGCATAGTCCGATCCGAAGCTCAATCGATCAAATCGAGCTATGAAAATGGATCTGATGCCGCCAAATGGTCACCAAAACCGACATTATATACGACGAAAGTCACGAATCAATCCAACGAATCAAAGATCACCCAATTCGATTAAGGCACCGATCATCAAAATACACCGTCGATCGGGGATCGACTGCCGTCCGATGGGAGTGGTTGGAGTTTTCCACGAATTTACAAGGCCGCCACTCCCAAAAAATAAATAGAGCTTCATTCATTCTCAGAGGGGAAGATTTGAAGACCGAGAGCTGAGAACCACCACGACCACATCGATCACACCAAGGTCCACCAAGGTAAAAGATCGAGAGCTCGCCTAGAGATCTCCCCTGTGACTAGAAAAGACGCTCCTTTCTCCCAAGATCAAGAGGTTGCTCCCAGGGTTCGCCGCTTTTAGGAAACTTCTCCCTTGGGTTGGAGTTGATATTGTATTTTTCTACATTTTTCCGCCACACCTTCTTCTAACTAACGAAGCAAGGACTGTATCTTTGAACACATAGTGAAAGTTCTACGATCGGGCAAGGCCCCATGGTTTTTCCCTTAACGGGTTTTTCCACGATAACCCACATATCCCTTGTGTGTTGATAATTTTGGGCTACTTAAGATCTATCTTCTATAAGCACACAACAATATATATATATATATATATATATATATATATATATATCACCCTTCTCATTCAAGGATCACCTCATTAGATTAGTAAAATCATAATATTAAATAAGAGATATCAACCCATGCCCCCTTAAGAGATGATCGATATTTCGTCATTTTAAATCTTCATTTTATGGTAATTGTTTATTGAGGTTATTTTCTCCATCCCTTACCACATATTTTTGTATGGGGAACAATAAGATATTATTATTATTTTTTTTTTTGAACAAATCCTCCTATAATTAATACATTTTGTTTATGAGAAACATAGATAAAAAAGGCATTATAAGAATAAACCATATTTCATTAGTGCTTACATTAACTTTTTAGATTGTAGTGATACTTCTAAGTGAGAGATGGCTGCAACTAAATTCTTATTTATGTAAGACACCTTAGCTTAGTGGTTGAGAGCTAAAGCTATCAATCAGGTAGTGTTGAGTTCAAATTCTTGTATGTGTTGTTTGTGTGTATGAGTTTGAGATAAAATTTCCTCAAATGTCCCCGCCAAACAAAAAAAAAAAAGATTCTTAGCTACTTTTATATAATAATTTTTTTGATCATTTGATGCTTTTAATTTTTTTATTTATTATTTTTTCTTTAGAACTAAAGTTTTCTACTTTTTGTATTTTTATTCTTGGTTATAAAAAATTCTTGTTTAGCTTTAAAATAACTTAGTGTGTCTATGTGCATATATATATATATATATATATAAAGGTCATTTTTCATAAAATTTTAATTTTATTCTTTTTTTATAGAATTTATGTCAAGGTCTTGTGGATGGATGTGCCTCTGAAAACCTAATGATTATCTTTAGAGTACATCCATGGCATCAAGTGTTTGGAATTCATATTTATGATTGTCACCTAATTTGATGTATGTATTATGAATGTAAAATTGTTATTTCTTATTTGTGATAATGTTAATTTATTTAAACTAAAATGTGATTAATATTCAAACAATATTAATAGTATAATAGGTCAAAATTTTAAAAATAATGGATTGGGGCATTTTTTATGTACTTTTAAATATGCTAATGAATTATATGAGATAGATTTAAACATTTATGTTTATGGTATGTCCCATATAAGGTATTCTATTATATTTCATCAACGCCTGCATGAACGACCTTACATGGAATATCTAAAACATCACCATGATGAAGAATTACTAATCCTCCGAAGCCATAGAATCATTTTGATGATGTGCATTTTCCTTTTTTTGTTTAAGAAAATCATATATGCCCAATTTGAATATGCATGAGTAGTTGTTAACATAAACAACATCAAAATTGATAGATATTGACACTTGGGTGAGACAAGTTCAAAGTTACTAATTTAAATTGAGTTGGTCATAATCATTAAAACTAAATTAGTACTTAACCAAATTAATATCCTTTGATTAATCTTCTAGCTCTTTCTAGAGATGATCCAAGCTATCTCTCCTTTCCAAATTTTAGTTTAATTCAAATTCTTAATTTATTTAATTTAATGTAGCTTATATAAAAATCATATTCAACCCCTTAACCAAAGTTAACTAGAACCTAAAATGATCATAGGATTTAAATGTGATTTTCATTTAACTCATTTTTTTAATCATTTATATTCAAATCAAATTTAATTCATATTGATAAGTTTAACCTTAGCAAACCTTTGGACCTAACTTAATCTTAATTAGTTTATTGATTGTGGTATTCAATTTTTTTCATCGATTAAAATATTTGTCTAAATACTTTAATTGATTAATAGATCTCTAGAGTCTAACTTAGATTTAACCTTTGATCAACCTAGTCAAAATTAACCCCAAATTTAATTAGTTATTTTGACCCAATAAATCAAAACACTTGGTGAAACCTATTTTAAAGCATTAAACCATCAAACTTCTTATGTTCTATAATTAATGATTAGATTAAACTAAGATCCCTAGGCTAAATAGGTCATTAATAACTATGTTCAAAACAACCATGGCCTACCATATAAATAGGTCATTATTATTATGACTAATATAGCCAAATAATATATTGGTGAAGCTTTATTAGACTTTTTGAACTGATTTAACTTAAAATAGACCTATTTAACCCTATAAGATCAAAGCTGTCAAATTGGCCATATTGATTAAACATAAGACCTCAAATAAATTTTGATAGGTTAAACATATCTCACTTAACACTAATTAGCTCTAAATTAATTATTTGAAGAACCTACCACCACTTAAAATTTCTTTATCTAATAAGTTTGGTGGCCAGAAAATTAGCTTTTGATTTTCTATGAGAAAATTTGTCAAAATTCTAATAGTAATTTATGTCAAAAATTACTGCCAAATTTAATTAGTTATTTTGAGTCAATGAATCAAATCAATTTGTGAAACCTATGTTAAAGGATTAAACCATCAAACTTCCTATGTTCTAACCATAATTAATAATTAGATTAAACTAAGATCCCCTAAATAGGTCATTAATAATTATGTTCAAAAATAATCATGGCCTACCATATTAATAGGTCATTATTATTTATCAATTAATAGAGCCAAATAATATCTTGGTGAAGCTTTATTAGACTTTTGAACTAATTTAACTTAAAATAGACCTATTTAACCCTATAAGATCAAAGCTGTCGAATTGGCCATATTGATTAAACATAAGACCTCAAATAAATTTCAATAGGTTAAACATATCTCACATAACACTAATTAGCTCTAAATTAATTATCAAAAGAACCTAGCACCACTTAAAATCTCATTACCTAATTAGTTTGGTGGCCAAAAAAATAGCTTTTCATTTTCTGGGAGAAAATTTGTCAAAAATTCTAATGGTAATTTATCTATCGAAATATAACATTTTTTTTTTACTTAAATGTTTAAAATGTTACTAAAAAAACTAAAAAGTAAAATAAAAAGGGCCTTTTTAACTATAATTTTTTTAAATAATTAAAGAAGATATGCATTGTAATATTTGATTTAAATATTACTTCATAGATTAAAAATAAAAATTATAGTTAAATATTTTCAATACTATAGCGTTGCATGTAGGGATGTGTACATCCATAGATTCCATATTAGAGATTTTTAAATGTGGGCTCACATATGAATTTAATTATACATTATGCATTATCTTTTTTTTAAGCCTATTAATTTTGTGATCAAATAAAGATTAATTAATTTTAGGCTTTTGAGAAATCATATTAATTTTATATGGAATTATCATGTGTAGAGACCTATTTTATTTTATTTTAATGATGAGTTGAAATAAAGTAAAATGCACTCAAGTATAAATAGGGTCATGGTTCCCATTCTAAAGGGTGAAGTTCTCATTTTACTCATATCTCATCTTGAGTGAAAAGAAGACTCTCTCTCTCTTCTCTCTCTCTCTCTCAAGAACACCCTTTAGAAGTGGAAGGCCAAAATCCCGCATTAGCTCTTCCATGGATTCATGAACGCTTCCGATTAAATTTTCTTGATGATTTGACATGAGATCCAAACTAGATAAATTTATTTTTTATCTTTATATGTTTCCAACAAGTGGTATCAGAGTAGTTATCATGTTGAATCATTGAGAAATGATTTTTCTTCTTCATCTTTTGTATTGATTATTTAAAAATTTTAGATCAAAGTACATGATTCAAAATTTTCAAGCAAATAATTTGGTCATTTGCATGAAGTATCGATATTTTTTAGATGGCTTTTCTATTATTGATTTTGTGTAAAATAATATAGCTAAATTTGCTTTATACTTTGATCACAATTTTAATTTTTATGTAATCGACATATTTATTCTTGTCATTGTGATCTTAATATAAAAAAAGGTATATAAAGTGTTTACAATATGAAACGATATTTCATATTTAAAAAAAAAATATGAAACGTTTTTCTGACCACCATTTATAATATGAACCGATATTTCAGATTTAAAGAAAAAAGGAAAAAAAAAGAATATGAAACATTTTTCTACTACGATGTATATATATAAATATATCATTAGTATAAATGTTATAATTATTTCATTTAATTGGTTTCATCCATTTCGCCTTATATATATATATAAATATATTTAAATTAGTATAAATGTTATTTTTATTCCATTTAATTCAATTTCATCCATTTCTCCTTACTACTTTGCTTACTTATTACATTTATTTATTTTTAACATTTTATATTATAATTTATATATGAAATTATTTGCTATAGCATTATTTATAATGTTTCATATTCATTTCAAATTTTAAATTCATCTTTGTTAATCTGAAATATTTTACATTTAATTATTTATACAATTAATTCACGTTATAAACTTTTTATATTCATTCATGTTTATAACATTTCATATTCATTTCAGATTTTAAATCTATCTTTGTTAATCTGAAATATTTTACATTTAATTGCTTTCTGAAATTAATTTTAAAAGGAATATTTATTAAGTAAATGTAATAATTACACTTATTGTTTAATATTTCTAAAGGTTTTCTATTTCAAATTTTTTTTATAATATTAAGTATTTATGTATAAATATTCTAATTTAAATTTTATAGATATTTATTGCTTTGGCATTCGGTAAATAATTCATAATTCACTAATACATAATGGATTAGATTTCTATTGTGAAATCTAGAATGCTCATTTGTTTTATTAATTATGACATTATGCATTCTTTTCTTTTCCTCTAATAGTATCTAACATATGTTTTGCTATTTTGACTTTAATAGCTAATATTTATATTATTATTATTTTTTAAATATTTCAAGTTCATCAATCAAGTAGTAATTGTTGGAATAATATAGTTGATATTTGTTATGTCAAAATTAATTTAAATTGAAATATTATGTCACCAAAGTGACCTCTATTATATCATTTTTTTATTTTTGAAATATATGAATATTACATATGAATTATATTTTAATCTATGCGAAAAATAATCGGCCCAAAGGAAGATTATTTTTTGGCCAGATTTTGTGTAGTAACAAATATGTGATGAATTTATATTAATCATGCATACAATATGTTGATCCAAAGATAGGCATATTGTTGGTAAAATTTATTATCATATTTGTTGACTATAATTTTGGAGTACCATTTACAAATTATTGTTTATGTCCAAAGACTAAATGTTAGGTATTTCATATGTGCATATTTTATTAAATATTTTATTTCAAGCATATATTTTGTTTACATTATATATGCACATGAAAATGACAATGTTGTTAGTATTATTTTTGTTCTTTTCAATTAATGTTTCTTCCATATCTATCAATTTGAATAACATAAAGTGCTCAAGACTAACTTTAAGAAATGGAAAGAGCATATGATCATTGTTCTTGAGTGTATGGATCTTGACTATGCGATCCGATCGAACGCCCTCCCCGCCTTATTAGAAAGTAGTATTGAATAAAAGACTTTGAAAAGTGGGAGCGCTCTAACCACGTGAGTCTTATGATCATGGAGCATTCCATTTCAGAAACTATAAGAGGTGCAATGCTTGAAGAGGAATGTGCTAAAAATTTTTTAAGCCAAATAGAGCCATTAGTTCTCAAAAGGTCAAGTGAGTACTATTCTTAGTGAACTCATGCAATGGAAAATATAAGGGAGTACATTATGGAGATGTCTAATTTTTTCACTAGACCAGGGCACTAAAATTATAGATATATGACATTTTGTACACTTAATTTTGATCACTTTTTCTACACAAGTTAATCCTTTTAAGATAAGTTATAATACTCAAAAGAAAAATGAACTCTTAATGAGCTCATTGCAAGGAAGAAGAGATTGAAACATGACAAAATAGAAATTGCTCACTCATGCGGCAATTATAGTAATCCCCCTCGGCAACCGGCCCAAATCCTTCAATGGCTTCTAAATCTTTCAAGGATGTGTTTGCGGCAAAGAATCCATGAGTCTTTCGAATTTGTTTCTCCTTCCTGGGTGTACCATGATCATGTGTTCGGATTCAATGGTTGAAAAGCATGCTAAACCTTTTGAATTTGCTTTGGTTGGTAAATTTGCTCTGCGACATCCTTCTATGGAAAATATCCGAGCCTTTCTTCATAATCTGAAATTATCTAGAGTATTTTCGATGGGTCTGATTGATTCACAGCATGTATTGATTCAACTTTCTAATGATTTGGATTATTCCAGTGTTTTTGCAAGACCATCATATTTTTTTTTTAGTTGCCATATGCAGTTAATGAAATGGACTCCTTTTTTCGACATTAAGGAGGAATCTCCTCGCTCCAGCTTGTCTATTCCTAACCTTCGTGCATTTCTTTAATCTCGAGTTTCTATGTTGTGGTTGGTCGTTTGATAGGCCCTCCGTTGGATCAAGCAAACGCTTCTGCTCGGATACTTGTGGAATTGGATATAACTAAAAAATATCCTAAGAAAATCTGGTTAGGGTCAGAAAAATTTGGCTATTTATGAAAAGTAGAGTTTGAAAACTTTCGTGTATTTTGATCCCATTGTAAAATTCATGTGCATGGATTTGCTGATTGTTTTGTAGCTCATCCGCATTTAAAGAAAAATCATGTGCTATCCAAAGATGCTCCATACATTAAGGCCACTTTGAATGAACCACAAAATGATATGACTACTAATACAACCGCCCCAATACTTGATAGAAATGATCCCCCGGTTCAAAGCCACCAACCCAAATCTAAGATGGATACTGAGCATTTACCTGTGGGCTCACTTCCTATTAAGGAACAGGCTCCTCATGTTGGAATCCATTCTCAAAATAACAATATTGACATTAATGCCTCTAATAGCAGCTCTGGCTCCCAGTTCTGATTTTTATATCCCTACTTCTGTATCTCCATTAGGTCAAATGAATACTATTGTAGGAATGGAGGATTTGCAGGATTTATAGATAACTTCTACTCTTGATTTAGGTATTTATGTTTTGCCTAATTCTAATCCCTCTTGTGCTTCCTCTTCTAACCTAAGTTACTCCATCAACACCGAATTGGAAGGAGAAATGACTTTTAACCTCCGTCGCTAAAATAAACACTTAACCTAAACACTCACTATTTGATGGTGAGGTTGTAGGTATGGCCAATGACTTCCATATATTTATAAAAAAGAGAAACAAACCATCTAAATCTAAATTTCCTAACTTTGCCAGAGTAACTAGATCCTCCTCACCCAAAGTAAATGGGCTTTTTCTTGACTGAATGCGAGAGGGATAGGTTCCCTCTCTATTTGTAATAGACAGAACATAGCATAATATTTTTTTAATCTTGGAACCCTTTATCCTTCCTTCTAGCATTCAACTGTTAGAATTGATGTTTTAACTCAAGTAACAAAATTTGGATCTTTTGTAAAAATCCTTTTGTTCTTCATATTATCTAGGATCTTCACCTGGTAGTGAATGTTAAAATCACTTTTGGCAATTGGTGATATTTTGGATCTTTTGTTTATGCTTCTTGTAATAGGACCCTGTAGGAAGATCTAGTTAATTTCCCATCCTAAGTTAATGCTCGGGTGGGGATTTTAACACTATTCCTCTTGTAACAGTTGGCGGAAATACTCCTATCCTATTCTCCATGGAGGACTTTAATAATATGATTCTGGATTTTCACGTTACCAATCTAGGTTTTATAGGCTCTCAATTCACCTGGAATAATCATAGACTTTGGCAAAGACTAGATAGGATTCTGTTTAATGATCTATGGAATAATTCCTTTTCAATTACTTCTGTTGAACACCTTAGTAGAACCTTATCTGATCATTCCCCTTTGCTAATCTCTCAAGTTAGCACAAATCCCCTTTCTATTCCTTCTGCTTTCAAAATATGTGGCTATGGATGATAGATTTTTCAGAGATGGTTGCTACTAATTAGGGAGATCCTCTTTATCCTGATGATTCTATTATTGGGATGAAGAGATTATGGCTTAAATTAAAAAGGCTTAAATAATTTCCTAAATGGTTGAACAAAAACTTCAAAAATATATAGAACAAGAAGTCATAGCTTTAGAAGAAGCTGCTATTCGTGATACCTCCAAAAATATCTTATTAAACCAAGCCAAAGATAGGTTAACTTGCTATCAAGACATAGAGGAAACCTACTGGTGGCAAAAGGCTTCCGTAAAAAAGATATCGGGGGGAGATAGGAATACCAAATATTTTCATGTTATGTTCAAAAAGAAAAAGGCCCTCAATCACATCAAGAAAATCAAAAATAATGATAAGGAATTTTCTGATTCGGGTGTATCTTTCTTCACTAATCTCCTTAATAATAATGTCTCCTATGATGAATTAGCATGGCCTGAGGTTATCCCTAACATCATTACTAAAGAAGATAACAAAATGCTTACCTCTCTACCCTCTGAATTTGAAATTGCATCCACTTTTCAGATTAAGAAAACAAATTCTGTGGCTAGCCCTGATGGTTTTATGACCTTATTTTTTCAAAAGTGTTGGAATATTATCAAAGAAGATGTGGTTAAAGCTGTTTTGGATATTTTTAATGGAAATATCCTCCCCAAATACTTTTTTAGTACTTCCATTGTTCTAATTCCTAAAATCGATAATCCAGATCTTTAGAACCATTTTAGACCTATAAGCCTATGTACTCTTTTTAATAAGCTCATATATAAGATCCTAGCCAAAAGACTAGGTAATTTACTTCCTAAAATCATCTCCCCCAATCAAACGAGTTTTGTCAAAGGTAGATCCATCTCTGATAATGTGTTGTTAGCTCATGAAATTATCCATGATTTAAATACTAAGGTTCAGTGTGGGAATCTAGTTTTTAAGCTAGACATTTCCAAAGCTTACGATAATATTGGTTGGACTTTCCTCTATAAAATTCTTACTCTTTTGGATTTTCCAATTCTTTTATTACATTAATCAAGAATGGTATTGAGAACTCGATTCTCTTTACTTATTAATGGCAAGGTTCATGGCTTCTTTTCTTCCTCCCATGGGATAAGGCAAGGGGACTTTCTAGCCCTTTCATTATCGTGATGGAATATCTCACTCGAAGTCTTGAACTGTTGTTTTGTAAAATGCCCAACATGTTCTACAAGACTAGGGGTGGTTTTCCTATCTCTCACCTCAGCTTTGCAGATGATTTCATGAGTTTCTGCAATGGAACTACCCGATACATTAAGAAACTGTGTAAGTTCTTTATTCAGTTTGGTAGGGAAAGTGGCTTAAAAATTAACCCTAACAAAAGTGGTTTTATTGCTAGTAAATCGATTCCACCTCCTAGGATCAATATTATTAAGAGTATTGTTGGGTTTGCCCCTCTTATTCTCCCTATTAAGTACGTGGGTACTGCTTTATATCATGGTGCTAAAAGATCTTTCCTTTTTGATGAGGTGATTCAAAAAATTTATAAGAAATTTTCTTTCTCAATTCCATCTTCTTTGGAGAGACTTGTTCGATTAAAAGCATTCTCTGCTTACCTTTTATCTACTTTTCACTATTGTCCCTACCACCTCTATCATTAAAAAAGATTAACCATCTTATCAACAAATTCTTTTGGGGTTCTACCCAACATCTAAAAAAACTCATTCTACTTGTTGTGGTCCTTTGAATGATGGTGGTTTAGGTTATAAAACTTTAGAAGATTCCATTAAATACTTTTCTTACAAAATGTGGTGAAATCTTAGAAGCAATCGAGCTAGGTCAAATTCATCCTCGCCAAATATTGTAAGGGTAATCACCCACTCATTTGTTCTTTCAAACCGGGATTCTCGGTGTGGAGAAGACTGCAATATCAAGTGTACCGAGGAAATGATCTCCGGGTGTGAATTCGTTCATCCTTCTTTTGGCAAGATAATTTGGGTGTGGGTTCTATTGACTCATTATTCAATACTCACTCTATTGACATGACTCAAGGTTAGCCATTTCATTACTCGTAATTCTTGGGATATAGCTCATTTAGGTTCCTATTTGTGATCGTAACAAAATCCTCAATATTAATCCAACATCCAATAGAGCTGATCAAATCTTGTTTAACAATTCCTCCTCTGGAGATTTTGTTTTTAAGGATGTGTGGCATGCTATTAGATTTAAAAGTCAAGATTCTTTAGTTTTTTCTATGATCTGGAGTAATTCTATCCCTTCCTTATTTTCAGTTCTTTCTTGGTGTATCCTTAAACACTACATTCTTGTGGATGCCATTCTCCTGAAAGAAGGTTTTCATCTTCCATCCAAATGTCAATGTTGCTTCCATATTGAAACTGTGGATCATGTCTTCGTTAATGGCCCCATTGCTGCTAAAGTCTGGCACTGGTATGATAGTATGTTTAATACTTTTCTATTTGATGGATCCCTTTCTACATTGCGCCTTTCAAATAATTTTCTATCCTCTTCCTCCAAAGGACATATCAAATGTGTTCTGGCTATTACTTTACTATGGTATATCTGGTGGGAAAGAAATGATGCTAAACATAGTGATATTCCTATGAACTTTCACCATGTTATTGCTAGAACCAAATGTAAAATTACCTCCTTTTATAAAGCTAACCTTCTTCCTCCTTCTAGCTTCAAAGGTGTCAAGCATCCGCCCCTTGTTTTGGGATTTCCTCGTCGAGGTTGATTTTATTTGTAAGACTATTTATTGGATAAAGCCCAATTATCATGTCATTAAGGTTAATACTGATGAATCTGTTGCTAATGGGCTTTATGGTTGTGGGGGTATTTTTAAGAGACTTTAAAGATAAGATGATTGCTGCATTTGCTATTCCTTTAAGACCCTATTTTGTTCTTTTTGCTGAACTTTATGGTTTGCATTATGGTATATCATGTATTCATAAAGGATTTAAAAAATATGGTTTGAAATTGATGCTCTCCTCCTTTTGAATTTATTAAAGTCGAGCTCATGGCAATGCTAAAGTTTACTATTTTCTTAACCACAGAGGAGGCTTCTTGCTTCTCTTGATTATCATATTTCTCATATTTATCGGAAGGAAATTGTGCTGATTTTCTTGCTAATTGGGGTGCAAAATCCTCTATGGTGAATATATTCTCTTATGATAATATCCCTCCCTTATTATGGGGGCTTGTGAATTTAGATAAAAGTGGTTTTCCATATGTTAGGAACATGTATACTTTTAATTTTACTTTTTGTTTCAATCTATTGGTTGGATGAGGTCTTTCCTCCCCTTTTTGGATTGTATGAAACTTTTTTGGTCTAGAAAATCAATGTTTCTTGGGTGCTATAACCCTTATTGGATTGAAGTTTTTTACATGGAATATGATGATATGGTGTATCATTTTTTATTTATTGTGGGCTTATTGAATATTCCTAAGCAGTCGTTAGGGCTATTTTCCAAGGCTGATTTTGCCTTTATACCTAACTGCTGTAATGTTTATCTTGCTATTTATTTGAATAGTCTACACCCCTTTGGCAAGAGTTTCTTCTTTCATTATCTGGGAATGGTTCCCTTTTTCTTTGTCGGATGTGAGCTGCTTGTTGTTTCGGAATTCCAGTTTTTACTAAGCCTATATGGAGTTCGTTCTGTCGGTCCTCGGAGTTGTGTATGCTTTTCTTTTGGTTTGGTGTATTGCGACTGCCTGCAGGTTGAATTAGCAATTTTTCTATTTTTCAGCACCCCTGTTGTGGGTGTGTTAGTTCGATTTTTTGGGATTTTCAATCATTATATTATCATGCCTTCTTGGACTTATTATATGGATATATCCACTTACTCTGTTAAACTATTTTCTTCTTGATCTATTTATATATGGTAGTATTTATTCAAGCTTCTTTGGAACTGGAGGTTATTTCCTATCTTGCTAAGCTTGCTACATTTTAATTGTATTATGGAACTTGGGTGGATTGGTGTGGATTGTTTATTTGATAGTTGGCACTATATACTGCTTGATATAGGAATGTGGATTTTGTTTCGCTCATTGAAACTTTGTGGATTTCTTTTCATTGGTTATACAATTTCATACATAATTTCCCTATGGATAGACTGTTTTCCACATGTTTGTTTTCTTTGATGGGTATGGATTAGTTCTCTTCTTTGGTTGGTAGTAGCATGTGTGTTGTATCCCTTCTCACTGGATGCACATGTATGTGCCCCAAGTTGGTGTGAAGTTTTTGGAGCTCCCTCTAAAATTCTACTATTTCTTTCCAACTTTATGTTTATTACTTAGACTTAACTCCTTCTATTTTATTGGTGCTAACTGTTCATCTAGTTGTTTGTAGAGTCTTTTTTTCTTTTCATGCAGGTATCAAGCAGGCTTTTCCTTTGGACGTAACTCTTCTTCAGCTCATCATCTATCTGTTGGCGCTTGTTTCCTTTGTGTCTTTTACTCTATATTTTTTGGGGTATTGCCTTTTTTTTCGTGTGGGTTATTTAGTGGATTTACTCTTTAGGATGATTGTAGCTCTTTGAGCGGTAGACTCTGAGTTTATCCCCTCTTAAGGATCTTATAACCTTTTTTCTGTGAGCAATAAAATTCCCCTATATGGGGTTCCGCAAAAAAAAATACAAGAAAAAACAAAAAACATAAAAAAACATAAAAAAAGTATAATATCACTAATTTACGATCACCTTATTATATGATGTTCAACTCATTGCATGTACCACAGTAATCATATCTTTAATCCTTAATGGTTCTTGAAAATTTTAAGCAAAAAAGATCCTACGACAATCTATCTTTTATTTTTATTTTTATGTTATTTTTTAAAATATATTTGTTAAGAAATTATTAGAGTGTTTTTTATGTATATTTATTTTTTATTTTAAAAAACAAATAACATTATTTTTAAAAATGCTCAAAACATCTAAAAGATGCTTTGAGTATTTTTTTAAAATAATAAGTACTATTAAATTTGTTTTATTTTTAAGTAAAATAAAATAAAATAAGAACACAAAAATATAAAATAAAAAACAAAAGTGATCCCCAACGGTCCCTAAGTGCAGTTTGGGATCATTTTCTATTTTTTATTTTTTGTTTTTGTTTCCAATTTTTTTGTTTTTATTTTATTTTTATTTTATGTGAAAATAAAAACTTGT
This sequence comes from Cymbidium sinense, assembly GCA_021442155.1. NCBI lineage: Eukaryota > Viridiplantae > Streptophyta > Magnoliopsida > Asparagales > Orchidaceae > Cymbidium > Cymbidium sinense. Next base: position 6,206,361 of record CM038232.1, read on the forward strand.
TTGATATTTTTATGATTTTTTATTTAAAAAAATATTTAGTTATTATTTTTAAAATTTTTAATGGAAAAAATAAAATAATGAAATTAATTATTACTCTAAGGGCTTACCACTTTGTATTTTTTATTTTTTAAATTTTAAAATAAAATAAAAATATGTTTGATATTTTCTTATTTTAACATAATGCAAAAAAAATATTTGAGGACACAAATGACGATAATGGATGTTGGCCTACATATATGTTATATTGCTTAAATTGAATCAAATTGAATGAAATCGATGATTGATGAAAGTAATGTGCACAAATTAATTTGAGTTATAAAACAACCAATAATACTGCTCATAAAAAAAGAATCACTTAGAAAAATTCAAAATTTAAAATCTAACAAACAAGAATTTGCATAGTTCATTCAATTGCACATAAAACCGACAAGTTACAAATGTGACATCTTGAGATTTGAGCAAAATTATTTTGATCATCGATACTACTTAAAAATATCTTATTGCATGATAAACTACATTGATACATTTGAATCGTTAAAAATACAAAACAAAGACATATTTGTAGAGTCGATGCATACACATGAATTGTAAAATATCTACGTGCATATTTATATTTTATGAGAAAGATAAAATTTATGAAAATATATAAATATATTTTAAATAATAATTATTGATAAAATAAGTTAAATTAGTAAAATTAATCTATTATTATTATATATTCAGATAAATCTTGTGAGATTAAATTAATTAAAATTAATAATATTATATAATACAATTTTTTTAAAAAAATAAAAAAATCAAATTCAAATCTTTAAAAATTTGAAAAGTATGACCTGTTTTAAAATAAAGAAAAATAGGTTTTACATATATTTTAGTATTTTTGAAAATAAAAAATAAATTTATTTAAAAATAGAAAAATAAAATAATAAAATAGATAAACAAACATATTTTTACTTATTTTCTATTTTTTAAAATAAAAATAAAAAATAGAAAACAAAAAATTGATTCCAATGGGGCCTAAGTTTTGAATTTAGCTTTTGCATCCTTTCTACTTTTTACGTTTGTATACTCATTACATTGTTGTCTAGTTTATCAAATTTACCTTTCTAATCTTCACATTCTATCAATATTTTAATCCCTTAATAGACAATATGTTCACCATAATAGGAGCATATAATGGACTTTTCTTTGCTTAGGAAGGTTCTGGCCTCCCTAATATCCCTAGTTTTCCACTCAATGGACTTAGCAAAAAATGAGAAGCAATGTCCGAGTTTGTCAAGGAAAAAATGTATCATCGCTTTTCTCAAATCAACTCTCGATGTCACCGCTGAATGCGCTGATATTAATGGTATGATCATTGTTAGTATAATTATTAAAATTGTTAGAATACATCATGCATATGGATTGTCGCTTATTTGGTGTTGGAGTATATGAAGATCATACAATAGTTCATTATACTAAACAATTATGAAGCATCACTATGCACTCGGTAGTACTCCACATGCACATAAAGTTTCATATACTTTATTCTTACTTTTCTTAAATTTGCACTTGTAGGTGGAAGTTCCTGCATGATGATTGTCCAAACAAACGATGGAACATAGTTGATCATGTGGTGAGGTTACTCCTACATAGACTAGGAGAAGGAATCATGCTAAGCCTCTTGGCAACATTGCTCTCTCCTTTAGTAAATGATATTCCTCCTCTAACAATTTCAAGCAATGAGTTCATCCTTAGTTGTTTTATTGCCTGAAAAATTCTATGACATGCTGAAAAATAAGAGAATTGTTCTAAAATATTCAAAAAGCTTTGAGTTTTGTAGGGATGGTATAATATTGGAAGGTGAAGCTTACGCTAAAGGATAGTCATATTTGGTATTGGCTTCAAGGGTGATGAGAAAATTTGAAATGTCTTTAAATCGTTTTCATTTCAAAATATTGTGACGGGCCACCTAAAAAATATTTTTCCACTTAATAGATATACTTCACATTGATTAATTAGATATTCATATATATTTTTAAATATTATTATAATAAGTGCATAAAGTTATCAAAAAAGCTTATTTGTGTTTGACGATAATTAACTTAAGTTAAACTAGTTTTATAATTTAATATATTTAATTTAATGAGTGAAGCATGGCCTTGTTGATCCTATTTTGTTTGATAATAGTTTGATTATGTTCCTATATATATGTAATTTGCATGTTTGAATGTGCACTTATACATATTTATGTATTCACATACTTTATAATCTTGTATATTATAGGTTTTCATATTCATATATTTATACTAGTGTGTGCATACATGTGATAGACAATATAAAGATTTAATAACTTAGATTTGACTAACCAATAAATTTTATGTTTATCAACCATCTATGTTCAACTTAATAAGTTAATGAGGCAAACATGAACATAAAATTTAGCTTTCTTACACTCCTATGGTGCATGAGTAAATAGGCTTATTCAATAACATTGAAAAATTATGTCAAAAGAATTATTTCATAGTTAAATTTGTGATAGTGTGCTTAAGAATTATTTTTAGTAAAAAGAATAATCTTATCAATGCATTTATGCACTATATAGAATGCATTCAACCGAGGATTTCACAAATGGCAATAATTGGATACTCAAAGAGCGCATCAAATTTATTTACTTTGGAGTTGAAGGCAATATGGTTGGCACATTTTCTTAATGGTGGATTTCAGCTCCCGAGCATAAAATTGGTGGAAGAAGATATGAAGAAATAGAATAAATACATGAAAGAGTATGGTCATGAATATTATAGAAGATCAAGTGTTGGAATCATTCAAATATATTATAATGATCAACTTTGTAAGGACATGGGTTATAATCCTAAAAGAAAAAGGGTTTTTGTCTAAATGGTTCATGTCGTATGGACCTAATGATTATGTTGAGCTTAAATCTGAAAAGGAGTGATACATCTCTTTAAGTTTGTTGTAGGGAATAAAAAATAATATCAGTGGTTGTGTGACAACCCTCTTGATAAAATGATGAAGATTATTTATTCTAATCAATTTTAGTAGTGATGGGAATAACATAATTTACTTTTAATTTATAGTTTTAAAAGGTGTTGTGCACGTGTATATATATATATATATATATATATATATATAGAGAGAGAGAGAGAGAGAGAGAGAGATTATTTGAATTTATGCAAATCTCAATGCTATGATAATCATTAACATTATTTTTGTTTTGCCCTCTACCTCAAATATTAGCTCCCTCTCATCATTTTTTCCTTGAAAGAGGGCATAAATGTAGAATCAGCAACAATTATAATCACAATAATAAATATTTGGATTTGCAATAATTTTATTAACTATTGCAATTTAGTGTTATAATAGCTCCTTTTTAGTATAATAACTTTGTGCTCACTCTAGTGTGGCTAGTTATGTGCCATGCACATATGTTGCACATTTTTTTTGGTATGTAAAATTTTATAAGATGGTGGTGAGATTTGTGCTCTATCGTGTGGAGTGTTGGCCAGTAAAAGAGAAGTATAAAACTAAATGTTGCAGAGAAGAAAATACTCAGGTGGATAAGTGGATTTACACTTAAATGACAAAATGCAAGATAAATACATACACACACACATATATATATATGAAAAGGTTGGAGTATTTTCAATGAAGATTAGATTAGAGAGAGTCATCTTAAATGGTTTGTTCACATAAAACATTGGTTGCCTGATGTCCCAATTAGGAGAGTAGATGCTTTAGATTCGGCCTATGTTAAGAAATGCATAGGTAGACTTAAAAAGTCTTAATTAGGAAGTATATAAAATGACTATATTTTATTAGAATTAAATGAGAATATGACATTTAATGACACAATGGAGAGGAAGGATTAACCGATCCCACATAGTGGGATAAAGGCTTGTTGTTGTGCTTGTAAAATAAATATTGAGGTTGATAATCTTAAATTTTTCTATAATTTGCTTCATATTATACTTCTTTATTCATTTTTAAAAGTTAAATAATTATTTAAATTACAAAAAATAACCTATATAGGCCAATCAAAAGTAATAAAAAGACAAAGAGGGTAAGCCTTGTGTCTCATTTTCTCTATTTTAACATATCATACAATGAGGGATTTAAAAGAATATCTAGTATAATAAAATACTTCTTTTCCTCTTGTCACAATATTTGCTTCTATGTTGTGTGAAAAGTCAAAGTTCTTGGTGAAGTATCATCATCAAATCTAGTAAATGAATTAACAAAACTAACTTGTCTTGATCATTAATAGAATCATATAAAAAATTTACTTGAATATGTCTTTTACACAATTAATTTGATTAGAAAGAGTGATAAGATAGATCCCTTGAATTTCCTAAAGAAGTGAGGGAGGTGGGAGAATAACATTAGAGTGAAGTTATCGAAGAGATACATCATCGATGATATGAGGCTTATCAGTCAACCTTAGCAACTTGGATCATATTTTGATGTTGCAACACTTATAACGTTAGACAGAAAATTTGTCATTATGAGATTGAACTCTTCATCTCTATGACGATAATCAAATTACAATCAATATGGAAGAATATTTAATAATAGTGTTATTTCATTGTTGATATTATGATATATTTTATACAAACTTGAATCCTATGCCCAAGCAAGATAATGATAGCAAAAGTTGCTATCCACTAAAAAGTCAGTTTTTATCAAAGATATTTCTATTGCTAATAAATTCAAAAGACATTTAAGATCATTTCAAAAATGCCATTTTTTTACTATACTCTAATAATTAGGAGTCTAAAAATAGAAGTAATAAGTGAATTTACATGAAAATGATTACCAACTAATGGTCCTGATGAGAATAGAAGAGATTTGTCAAGCTAAATATAATAGATATTCATGAAAAAATAATAAAATCATTGTCAAAATCATAAAATAGAACCAAGAAATTAACATTTAATTAGGTTCACAATAACACAATATATATGGTTTAAGGATCTCTTCATTAAAAATTGTTGGAGAAACATAACAGTTTTTCTCTTTTCATTGCCAAAAAAAAGGAGTGGAAATTTAACATATGTGAGATTTAATCCTAAAATTTTAATAATATTTTAAGAATATTTATGAATTAATCATCATTTTTGGTTGGCAATCAATTTGACTAAAAGTTATTTTTTTCTTAAATAGATTAAATTATATATATGAACACACTTTAGGTGCCAATGTAGTTAACGACTATAATCAAGTCGGAGTATATTATGAATTGGACTTGATTCAATCATATTATAAGTTTTTCATATTTGTCTCGAGCTTGAGCTAGCTGAACTATCAAATGCATGTTCATACTTGACTTGTTTAAAATTTTCACTAATCATACTTGGCTTATTTACATTAATTGAATTAGTTCAACGGGTTAATAAATAAGAAATCCAAATGAGTACTCGCTTTTATATTTAGTTATAAATAAATAATTTTATAAATTTAACAAATAAAAAATTAATAAATTTAGAATTAATATATAATTTCTTTACTCAAATTAAATAAAATATTATATAAACTGTGACCAAACTTTCTTATAATCATTTAATATAAATAAATACTAACAAATCAATTTATTGAAATAAATAAACAAGAAAAAAATGCATTAAACATATACATATTCTTTAATGGAAAATAAATTAATTTGAAAAACTCAAAATGCTCAAACAAATTACAAACTAGGTATTTATATTGTTTGATGACTTTTATTAAATTAGGTATTCAACTTTTGTTTAGACTTTTGTTTTTTTTTAATGTAGAAAAACTTGATAGCTTGATGAGATTTCAGACACAAGAATTTATTTTTTAAAATAAATGAAAAAAAAAATTAAAAGAGAAGTAAATTAATGTGTACTAATTCCTCATGCAATTTCTCATCCCTTAGATCAAAGTTTAATTTTCATCTTGCATATGGTGGATAATGATGGCCTAATGAGTTAATTAATAAGTTTGTTAATAAAAGATATTAATGAAATAAACACTAGTAATATTAAGTTATAATAGATACCCTTAAATATATAATTAAAAATATTTTATTCAATCCTATTTTATTTAAATAATATAAACAAGTTACTCATTGAACTAGTAAAAATGAGTTTATTTATGATCATAAATAAACGAAGTTAAATCATATTTAAATTTGGTTCATTTAACCTTTAATATTTAATAAAAAAACTTTCAAATTTGTTTATTATTAATTTGAACAAATTTAGTATTAATCGAGGAGATTTTAAATTGTTCATTCAATATTTGGGTTTATCATGGAAGCTTTAGCTATTTATCATAATTTTAAAAGTTTCAGAAATTACTATATTCAATTTAAGTTTAAATAGTTTTTAATTTTTAAATCTTCCAAAATGGTAAAACAAATGTTGAAAATATAAATTTATTCATATGTTTTAAGAATTTAGTATAATTATTATTTCAATAAAGTTTGTATGGTTTATGCTTACTTCCATTGTGAGCAAGGATGATATTTTGAAACATATGTCTCATTTGAATATGTTAATAAGATAAATAATTTGTAAGAATGATATAAAATTCAAATATCATGTCAAACCTGGTCAAACCCATCGAAGAGATTATTATCCATTATAATAATAATAATAATAATAATAATAATAATAATAATAATAATAATAATAATAATAATAATAATAATAATAATAATAATAATAAGAAGAAGAAGAAGAAGAAGAAGAAAGATTTACCTACATATCACACAATTCATATATCTTTATATATCTAACACCTAAAGTTATATATTTACTTATCTAACACTTTATTGTGCTTAAAATGGTGCATTTCACTTCTAAAAAGGGATGATGATATTTTGATGTGATATTAAAGATTTGAGTGTAATATATCTAAAAATTGAAGTTTATGTGTTAGATATGCTCACTATGGAAGCCTTAGGGTGCATTTGGGATGATTATGCTAGATAAAATTGATAAAATACCTTGTATTAGATTTAGGGTTTAGGTGTTAGATATGCTCACTATGGCTTATAAAGATAATTGTAAAGTTGTTATGAAAAATTAATTTTTTAGAAAGCTAATGTGAGTGTTATAATTTTTTTTTTTGAAATAAATAACAAATTTTTTGATAGCCATCATATTTTAACAACTCTCGTTCATAAAAATAACTTTTTATCATAAAATTTTTTGAAAATAGATTAGAAAGTTGATAGCCAAATAAATTTACTGGAAAATTACCCCAAGTGCATCCTAAACTGTGATTAAATTGCTAAACGTAATTTATAAGATCCCTTTTAAAAGCTAACTAAACTAAAATTTTATTTTATTTAAGCTCAACTTCGGTTTCACTCATATTTTAGTCAAATTCTATTGAGGTGAATGTCGATATTATTCATAAATAATTTCTAAACAAGCTAATTATGAACAACTGATCCCATAATTAATGAACTGTATATAAAATAAGTGACAACCAGATTAATAAAAATATTGTTTCTTCCGCATATCAATATCATAAAATTTAGCAAATATGTTCTTAATACAAGTACTTAAGCTCAAGATAATTATTTTTATAATGAAAGTTAATTATAATGCTACTCATATAGCATCAAATCAAGTTAAAGTTTAGTTCAATTTAAAAAATAATTTGATCGATAATTTATTTCAAAATAACAATATTAGTAACAAACAAAAAAATAAAATTTAAAATTTATGATCATCAGTATTAAAATAACTGTAAGAACTATTTGCAGATTTTAAAATCTCATTAAAATCCTAATAAATAGAAGCAATTAATATTGTAAAATGGGCATGAAGATGCATTTTAAACAAATTCACAATTTAAATCATTGTTAAATTGAATCATTAGTTGAAAATTATTAAGCATTAAATTTATAAAAGAAAGTAGTCATTGCCACTTATATTTTATAATGGCCAAGCAGTTATAATCACCGAAATACTCATATTTGAAGAAATTTTATTAACTATACAACAGCGAATAATAAATTGCGGATGCAATAATAACAGCTTACACTCACTAATCACCACACTTTTCGGGATAGCAAGTTAATCATCAAAATTTCATGACAAAAAAATTTATTATCATTTATTGATACTTGAGAATAATATTAAATTTATTATTATTTTTATAATTTAAATATTAAAAATTTTAAATATAAATCATATTTTTATATAAGATTTATGATAATTTTATTTTGTTTCATAAAAATAAGAAAAATATATAAATATATAATTGTTATGTTCTAGTTTTACAAAAAAAATAATTAATAAAAGTTTGAGAAAATCTTAATTAAAATCTTTGAGATACTTAATATTAATGTTAGATTAAGTATCATATAAATTATAATTAATAATAATCATTAATATGTATATAAAATATATGATTTATAAAAATGATGCAATAAATATTTTAAAAAAAATAAATTTATAATTTAAATATAAACATATATAAGTTAAAATAAAAACATAATTATAATATAAAAGCTCTAAAAATAAAATTATATTACTTGAAATTAATAAAATTATAAATATAGTTAAATAATAATAATATGCTAAAATGTAATGCTAATAATTGGTGCATATTACTTATTTTATGTTTAATAGTAGACCTCATTGCCCATTCATATATTTTTATATTTAATAATAAACACGCTCATCTTATTTAGTCCCAAATTGCTTGAGAAGGTTAAATTACTTTTCTTTATAAATTGAAGAAAATATTCTATTATTGTGTGGGTTGTTCATTTTAAATATTGATCAAAATGTTTAATAAAATATATTTTCATATATTATTATGATCAAAATGAATAAGTTGTAGTAATAAAATAATTAAACTTAGAATATATAATTACATAAATAATTTTGATATAAGTTTTAACTAAGAAAGAAAAAAATTATCTTATTGGGCAAGATCTTCTATTAGAGTGGGAAAAGGAATTAAAAAAAAACTACATTTAAAAAAAAAACTATGTTCCACCCATATTTATAGTTTATTTGGAGTTCATCTTAATCGATGAATCCAAATATAACAAAATTATATCTTCCATTATATTCTAAATATATTGCATTATTTAGAATCTTATTTTGCACTATGCCAAACACATATAAAAGTTAAAATCCTGTTCATTTATTTTACTTTGCACTAAAAATAATCAATCCAAATAACCCCTTAGTATAATAGAAATTCTTCATAAAAACTTTTTTTAATATATTAAGCATGAAATATACCATCATGACTATTTTCAAATGATCCAATATCTTAAAAGGTTAAAATACCGTTCATTTATTTTACTTTGCACTAAAAATTATCAATCCAAATAACCCCTTAGTATAATAGAAATACTTCATAAAAACTTTTTTTTAATATATTAAGCATGAAATATACCATCATGACTATTTTCAAATGATCCATTATCTTGAAAACGCAACATGAGGACTCAAAAGAGTTGGTTTATCTTAGATGATGATGATGATAAAATATATACAAATTAATTGATATAATAATTAATCTTTCTTCTATATATACCGATCTTCATTTATTTATTATTCTCATTATTATTATTTTTAAAATTTATTGATGAGATATCATCAAGGATATGAACATGATAAGATACAAATATTAGATATGTCAATTATTAAAATTATAGAATAGGTGACATAATATTACAATTTTTTATTTTATAAATAAAAAACACAGAAAATAAATTAGTAGAATATTTAAAACAGTAATAATAATAATAAATCATTTAATTCTAACGTATGTGTATCAATATACAAATGATGGGAAAAGAAAAGTTTAGAAGTCGATACAAAACTTACTCCTAGAAATGAAAAATTAAGAACTTACTCATATTAGAAATTAAATAATAAGTATAAAAATTAAATAATAATGATTTACATGTAAAATTATATATTCTTTTATAAAATTTTAATTCAATTTGTTAAAGTACACGTGTTTATTTCATTAATATTATTATTTTAATATAGATTTCTAAAATATTATATGCACGCATTTTCTATATATATCGAATGCATGATATAATCATCCCAAACCAAAATCCATCGCCAATAATGAAAGCTAGGGTTTCCATTTGCGTGCTGGTTGCCGCTTCGGGAGGACTCAATAGGCACGCTCTCTTGCTACTCTTGGAGCATGGAAGAGCATCTGAGGCCTCGATGAGGACTCATCGTTTCTTGAGCTTTTGATCTCATCCTCATCCTCTTCAAATCATGAGTTTGGACCTAGCATCCACATCTTCCTTCCCTCCATTTTCAAATACTCGCTTCGCTCTATTCTAGCCCTAACCCTAGAGCTCCCCTCAATCAATTAAACCCCCCCCCCCACCTATTGCAATTGGAAGGATCTCTTAAACTCACAAAGTCTCTTGTAAGTCTCTCCCTATCTTATGCTCCCTCTTCGATGAAGAAATTGCTGAGGTCGAGCTTAACACCGCCAGAGAATGGCAACTCTCCTTAGTTGATCATGCCATAAGTGACCTTTCTATGACGCTTTTGGTATCAAAAGAAATGGTCTTTCAAGGGTCACCTGGATCTGCTTACTCTTGAGGGTGATTTCTTTCTATTCAAAATCTCTTCCAAAGAAGACTATGACCTAGTTTGGGATTGGACCTTCCTTAATGGGAGGCCTTTTATCTTTAAAAGTGGTTTTGGGATTTCCATAATAAAAGAAATTTTTTGAAATTCCTCTTTAGATTAAACTTCCTAATTTTTGTCGCTAGAATGAGGTAGGTCTCTCTCGCCAACAAAGTCGGCATTCCCCTTGCGGTTGACAGCCTCACTGCTTCAAAATCTCGGCTAACCATCGCTAGGATCAGTCAACCTCATCTTCTTCCGATCATCATGAACCTAAATGTGCTTAAATTGAGCAAGCAATTATCTTTGATTGGAAGCCTGCTCAGAAAATGCTCTACTTTCTCACATGTTGATACCCAATGCCCTCTTAACCCCGTCGCTTAGCCGCCTTGTCAGGCAGTATAATCCCACAACATACGGTAGCAACCATTGGAACTTCAGAGAATGTTATCCTGCCTCTTCTTCCCCCTTGTAGAAATGGCCCTCGCCTCTAGCTTCTAAAGAACCGAACTCGAGAATATCCTTCTCGCTGAATTCCAACCCCATCAATGACCTCAATCAATCTCCGCCGCCTCCTCTCCGAATTGGGAAGTGATCCTCCCTTGAGTGAAGCTATAGTCGATCCTTTTACAACCTCTAATACAAACTCTACTTACAACATAACCACTCATTCTTTCCCCTTCTAAGGCCATTACCACAATACCCCGGATTCTCTCCCAAAACACCTAGGAAAAATACTCAAGATAAGAGTGTGTCCAAGTCCCTCGCTCTCTTCCTTAGCTCAAAAGGCTAAGAAGAAAGGAAAAACTATTAATTCCTTATGCAGCTCAAGTAGCGAATGGTGGGACTATTAGTTATGGGTCAAACCAGACTTTGAGAACTATTAAAGACTTTCAACTTGTTACGTTTTACCTTTTGGAAACCAAACTATGCATGGATTCTTCTCTGGATGTTTCTTCAAATAGAAAACTTACCTTTTTCCCTTTGAGGGAAGCTGTGACAATTTTGATTGCTGCCTCGGGGGTCGCATTTGGATGAAATGGAATTTGGATGTTCTCTCCTTTACTCCACTTCTTACCACATTTATACATGGAGATGTCTCTTCTCTTTTAGGGTTCCATGTTACATGCCCACAATGATGCTTTGGACATAAAATTGCTTTGGGAAGCTATTCAACTTATTTCTAACTCCATGGACTCTCCTTGGCTTTTGGGAGACTTTAATCGTTTCTTTATTCACATGATAAAGATGGGGAAACTTGATTCCTAATCGACTATCGACTTTAAAGATTGTGTGAACCAAGGTTACTTGATCTTCCTAGTTCGGGCTATTTTTCACTTGGTCAAATGAAAGAGTTGACAATTAAGTCCAAAAAAATTGATCGTGTCCTATGCAATTTATCATGGCTAGACCTTTTCCTTTTCCTCCTGGCTCCTCCTCCTCTCTCATTGGATCATCTCCTTTGATCATTTCCTTTCAAGACTATGAACAAAGGCCTCACAGGTTCATGTTCTGTAATTACTAGGTGCTTCATCCCAATTTTCTTGATATCATCAAAAGTACATGGTCTCTACTCGTTATTGGTGACCCTTCCTTTGTGCTATTTAAGAAGCTTAAATGAGTTAGAGAAGCCCTTAAGAGGTTTTTTATAGGGAATAGTCTCCACTTGACAAGAATTGAAAAACTTAAAAAGGATTAGGAGCATTTTTTGCAACTTTGGAGAGCGGCTTAATATGACATATCTCCACAACATCAAGGATGTTAATGCTAGATACATGGATATAAAAGGAGAGTCTTTAGGTCAAGCAGCGTGCCAAGTGCTTCTGGCTTACATGTGAGATGATGATCTAAAGTTTTCTATTACTCTATTAAGGAGAGGAGGAATACCAATCTAATTAAAGAGCTACTCATTGATAAGGGTGTTCTATCCAACCCAACAGAGATTGTTGATGAAATTTGTGATTACTATTACTTCCTTTTTAATAAGCCAAGTTTTACTCTAGATAACCCTTTAGATATTCTGATGGGTGATACCATTTCCCCTTCACATTATGTTGATCTCAAAGACTTTATTTTAGACCAGATTCTCTCGCTCTTCATGGTATTAATGGGGACAAATCCCTAGCTCGATGGCTTTACATCAAAGTTCTTTATTCAAAGTTGGGACATTATCGGCAATCGCTAGCAATTCACCACTTCTTTAAAACTCAAACTTGATTTATTTAAGCACAGTGTCATTACACTAATTCCTAAAATTAAACATGCAAATTCCTTCTCTGATTTTAGGCCTATTTTCTTATGCAATACCTTCTTTAAGGTTATCTAAAGTTCTTGTTAATAGACTTAAACATATTCTCCCAAGCATCATTCACTGCCCAATCATTCATTAAGCAAAGGGATATAGTGGATAACATCACTTACATGAGATATGGGCTAATTTTGCCAAAAAGAGCCACCATAATTCCTTCTTCATCAAGACTAACCTTAAAAAGGCTTTTGATTGTGTTAACCACAAGACCCTTCTCCTCAGGATGACCTAGAAAGGTTTCCCTGATATTTGTCAAATGGGTGGAGGCATGTATATCGATATTCCTTTTTCATTATTCTAAATTGTCAAATTAAAGGTTACTTCTCCTCCTCCATTGGGACAAGGGTGCCCCTTATCTCCTTTTCTTTTTACCATCATTCTGGACATTTTCTCATGTCTTCTGGACAAAAGTGTATTGGATTCTGCTTTCAAACCACTGGCTTCAGGTAACTGCTCTATCTGTCATCTTCTTTTGCTGATGACATCCTTATCTTAGGGGAAGTCGGCTCCCAAACCGGCTTTGCTCTTTAGGAGACCCTGAACACTTTCTCCTCATGTACTAGACTTGAAGTTAACTTTATTAAATCTAAAATCTCTAAGTCCTCCTGAAGTGATCCTGCAGTCGATCTTGAATATTGACAAGGGTGTGTCCCTCTTAAATACCCTGGTCTTCCTCTAGTGGAACCTCAAATATAATCATTTACATCCTTGCTAGACAAGCTCTCCTCCTGGGTTGGAAATTCAAGTGGTTCTCTTTGGGGCGACATGCCTTATTAGATCATCATCGCTATTTAACTTACTCGGTTAAGGGCCTTACTCCCTAAGAATATACTCAAGAAGATCACCTCTATTACTTTGAAATTCTTCTTCATGATGATACTTAAGAAACTACAAATAATCTCTTGGAATAGACAACTTTAACTAGAGGGAAATGAGGAACGGCCTCCAATGCTAATACACTAAATGTCCTGTAAAATCAAGGTTCTATGGAAAGTCTTCAATCGTCTACCTTGTTTGTCGCGGTGGAACAAGTATGGCTCAATTTGGAATAGATCTCTCTCCTCCCTGCTATGGGAGGGAACCCTGCCTCTATGCCTTGTGGTTTAGCAGATTGTCTCGATTGGGGATGGCTTATCTTGCTCCATTTTCTTTGATCCTTGGTGCTAGGGTAAATCTCTTTTAGAGATTTATGGGTCTAAATGCTTTTCTTTGTTTGATTTATTGAGAACCTCCCTCTAAGTTCTATAATCCAAAGTCGGTCTCTTCTCTACTTGAAGTTAGGAACCCCTTGTTTTAACTCTATTAGACTTCTACCGCTTTCTCCTAGGTTGGATACCTTTTTCTGGAATGGTGTAAAGGGAATCTCTAACAAAAGGATTGGATGCTATTTTTATTAATTCACCATTAGTGGAGTGGTTTAATGATATTTGGTTCAAAAGCTATGATGTTAACTATGCAATTTTTTGCTGGATGGCTATCATCGAAGGGCTTAAAATTTCTGATGTACTCAACTTCTTGGTCCTATTCTCGACATGCTTTTGTCATTATGAAAAGGAATCTCTTACCCATCTCTTTTTTGCCTGTCCCTTTTCCTTTAGACTTATTAGAAATCTTTTGCCCAATGGGAGTTTTTTTGTTTCAACCCATTCTACAACAAGTGCCTTCTATCCATGAGCACAAGGATTTGCTTGTATCTACTAACCTCATTATTGTTTACACTATATGGTGTGAAAGAAACAATAGGCTTTTCCAAGCAAGAGGTTTCCTTCATACTATGTCATAAGATCAAAACTAGAGTTGTTTTAAACTTAGATGTTGGAAGTTCAAAGATGCTTGGTTTACTTTTGTCTCTACGGTTTTGGAGAAGTGGGGAATTACGTGTGATGTCAGCATGTCTCACATTGGGTAGATGGGCTTTTGCTCGATTGTCCCGGTTTATGTTTGTGCTTTGGAGTTTTGTGGTAGGAAATGTTGGGTTCTTTCTTTTGCTTTTGGTTGGACAAGGATGAGTTCGTAGGGTCTTGTTTTTGGGCGAGTTGGTGCCACTATTAGTCTTGTGATTTCCCATGGATGGCCAAGTGCCTGAGTCTTAACTCTTTCTTCTTTGTTGAAGGATGTTTACTTGAACGATTTGATCCCCAGTTAGTTTCCTCTTTGATATTGGCCTTGGGTGGCCTATCTTAACTCTATGTGATCCTTGAGGTGTTTCTTTGAGCTTATTGTTTCGCGGCAACCCGGAGATCGCTAGGTAGAACCTTTTGCCATTCGAGCCCTACCGAGTCCATTTATGACTTTGTGATCATTTTGTATTTTTTTCTTTTCTTTTCTTCTCCTTTTGGGTAATACAATTGGGCTTAGCCTATATACCACATAATTCTTATATATTTACATATTTATTATCTAAATTTTAATATAATATCACATCAAAAATATATTTTTAAGAATAAAATGTATTTTTTTAAGCTTAAAAAATATTAGATAAATAAATATATAATTTTATATATTAAATATATAAATATATAAAAATAATATGATAAATATATAAATATACTATGGGGTGTTTGGCAACGGATTGGATTTATTTCAAGTAGGATTTAGTAAATCTAGTACATATGGATTTAGTAAATCCTGAACTGTTAAATTCTGAAAAGTGTTTGGTAACCGATTTATTAAATCTCGCTAAATCCAAAAAGATGCTTGGTAAGTTATTTGAAGATTTAAATTAAAATTAAATAATATTTTTTTAAAGAAAGAATAAGAACATAAATAAAAAAAAGAATGTAATATTGAAATTAAAATTTATCATTTAACAAAGATATCATGTTCATTACAAAATATAAATAAATGTTACATTATTTAGATCTAATAAAAATTATTATGATAATATAATTTCATTTTAAAACTCATTCGATAGCACAAGCATTTATTACTCGCCTCAATTCCTCAGATATATGAAGAAATTGCAATTATAGAAATGCAACAATACCAAATTCCACTAAAGCTTACAGAAGTGCTTCAATTTGAGTTATGAAGACTAATCAATACCTAACAACAAATTGTTCTATCTCGTATTAGATGCACACTAGCTCAAACACAGTAAAAAATAATTTTCTAAGTGCACTTTTAGAACTTCAAGCTAGTGCGCCTAAAAAAAGTTGAAACCAATCAACAAAATACATTTGATATCCAAGGCTTTTTTAGTGTAATTCAATGAATTGAACTATAGAATTTGTGTTTTCTGGTACCAAAAAATTTAAAATCAGTATTTACCACTCCAGAACTAGTATCAAGCAAAATATGCAAAGCAAAATTATAATCCAGCCCAATAAGCAATACTATCCTTTCCCTCACCCACTCCTCCCTGCTCAACATTAACACAAACGAACTCCACCACTCCCACAGCTCTACCTGCTGTGGTTTCCAATCTCTCCAGATTTTGAACTCCACAAACAAAAAAGGGTAGAGCGCATAACTTGTTGTCAGAAGAGAAGTTCACCGAGGCAACCAAGGTAACGCACTGTGATAGCAATCCAGAGAGGCATGCACATGCGGTAGTAGAGGCTGATGATCGGTGAAGAGTGAACGATCCGTTGAGCAAAGAAATAGGCTATGTTAGGAGTTACGACAATTCCGCCTCCATACCGAGGTTCCGATCTCTAAATCCGTTAAATCTGACCGGTGGATTTAATAAATGTGATTTACCCATTTGATTTACGATTTATATAATTTACTAAATCTGAAGGTATTTGATAAGATTTATGGAATTTAGATGGCTAAATCTATAATAAATCCATTGCCAAGCATCCCTATTAAGTGCATCATCAAATTTATTTATTTATTTTTTATTTAAACATTGATGAGTGAGCTCCGATATATAATAATGTTCGGGTAGAAGAAACTCCCACATAGCCTATTAATGGAGTCAAGAGGGTGTGTTGTGTGAGGATCTCACATGCAAGTACCTGCCCAAAAGGCTTCCTATATGGTCTCGAGGCCCTCATTGGCGTATGGACCAGACGCCAGTCGGTTCATAGACTCGATCCGTTCGGAATCGGTCACCGAGCGAACGACAAGCTGGTGTGATGGAGTACTTGGAGGCCTATGCCCGCCGTTTTTATTCTGAGGCATGAGATTGGAGAGAAGGTGATGAGTTTGGATATGTTGACCGGGAGGAGATGGGGCCTGGGATTTGTGGGGTGGAACCATAAGCATTCCGGAGATGGATGTGGAGTCCGGAGGCTGAGAAGGAAGATGGAGCTATGAGGTAATTTTACGAATTTAACACGTGATTTTTTTTTTTTTTGAGAAGTCGGATTAAACTTTTAAACATTTATATTTTGATGCCGTTTTGAATCCATTAATGTTAATTGATATATATATATATATATGATATATATATATATATATTACTCAAACTTTATATTTGCTAATTATAATGTAATTATCTTAAAAAATATTATTCTAAGATTTCATTTATTTCAATAATAATTTGATATCATAATTATATTTATTTTACTACAAATTAATAATACTTTCTCCATCATAGAGCATATTATGGACTTTGTGATCCTTTGCTTAGGAAGATTCAGGACCTACCAAACATCCCCAACTTTCTAAGAACAAAGGCCCGAGGTCTTCAATGGTAAGGTGATCCACCTTGGACTTAGCCAATATGGAAAGCACCGTCACTGAGTTTGTCAAAGGAAAACATATTATTATCGCCAATTTCCTCAAATTAGTTGTCGATACGCTGCAAAATGTGCTGATATCAATGGTAAGTTCATTGTTATTATTATCTACATTGAAATTATTTGAATAAATCTTATAAGTTGTCACCTACATTGCCCACCTTGCTATGTATTACAACTAAATGGAGGTACAACACATGACTATACATAAATTTATACTCCAATAAAATGTAATATAGAACTATACAATATTATATATATGTATATATATATATATATATATATATATATATATATATATATATATATATATATAAGCTACTTTAGATCATAACTAATAATTTCTCAAATCTTTTCTTCTCACTTTTATTAATTTTGCACTTATAGGGTTTTCTTGCACAATGATTGTTAGAACTAAAAGATGGAATGAACTAGATTTCTCAGTTTGGGGTATCCCTTTCACTATTATTTCAATTGCTTCTGGAACTACTCTTTCACAAGCCTGAGAAGAAATCATGCTAAGCGTTTGGCAACTATGTTTTCTCCTTTAGT
This sequence comes from Cymbidium sinense, assembly GCA_021442155.1. Classification (NCBI taxonomy): domain Eukaryota; kingdom Viridiplantae; phylum Streptophyta; class Magnoliopsida; order Asparagales; family Orchidaceae; genus Cymbidium; species Cymbidium sinense. The sequence continues at coordinate 6,224,510 of CM038232.1, forward strand.
AAATAAATTTCACTTCTTTTTTAAAAAAATAATAATTAGATTTATATGTATATCACTTTAAAATTTTGTCAGAGATGGGTTATATCTAAGTTTGTTGAGAGCTACGTCAAGAAAATCACCCCCATAGAGAGGTATGGAATGGTTCCAGATCATAGCTTCTTTCAAGCAATGAGTTCCACCTTATTAGCTTTACTACCAAAAAATTTCTACGAGAGGGTGAGAAGTGAGAGCATTATTCTAAAACATTCAAAAAGCTTTGGGTTCTGTAAGAATGGTATTATAGTGGGAGGTGAATCGGTTCCAATAATGACTGATTTGGTCATCTTTTGTACTGTGAAGATTAAGATTAGAAATATCATCAAATCCTTCTCTACAAGCTTGAGACCTTGGAAAATATTGTTCCACTTTATAGGTATGCATATATTTAAATTAATTAAATATTCATGTAGTATAGCTTGCTCATGATAGTGCATTATTAATTGCTTAATTTGAATGTTTAACTTTAATGATACTTTTTTGATAGAGAATGTATAAATCTTAGATTCCACAAATGGCTATAATTTGATACTGAGAGCTTGTCAACCCTATATACTTTAGAGATTATGGCTATGTGGCTAGCACATTTTCTTGATGGTGGATTTTGGCTCAGCATGAATGATGGAGGAAGATGTGAAGAAATGAGATAAATACATGAAAGAATACACTCAAGAGTATTATAGAAGATCAAGCATAGCATACATATATGATATAATGATCAGCTTTGTAAGGACATGGGCTATAGTCCTAAAAGAAAAAATGATTATTGTTTGAATTGTTCATGCCATATTGACCCGATGATTATGCCCGCTTATGTCTAAAGAGGATTGATAGAACTTTTTTAAGTTTGTGACAAGGAACCAACAATAATATCATATCAATGATTGTCTATTAATTTTCTTAAAGTCAATTGTGATATAATATAATATGATGGTGATTTATAGTTTTGAAAGGAGGATGGCTGCTATATATAAATTTTACTTTTAACATATTTAATGCCTCGATCATCAATATCACATCATCACTCATTTTTTTAAAGCGAATGCACATTTCCAAGTATAAGAAAGTGTTAGACAACTAAATTATAATGTGTTAGATAACTAAATGTCTAACTTTGACGCTAGATTTGTAAATGTATATGAAATGTGTGGTATGTGTATAAATCTTCCTAATAATAATAATAATAATAATAATAATAATAATAATAATAATAATAATAATAATAACAATAATAACAATAACAACAACAACAACAACAATAATAATAATAATAATATAATTTTTAAAAATAATATTTGTGCAATAATAAAAATTTGTAATGAAAACTTTTATAAAAATAAATTAAAAGAGTAAATAAAAGTAGTACTTGTCAAAGAAGAGAAGAAGCAATAATCAATTAAACTTACTTCCAAGCTCTTCTTAAGAAAATTTTAAAACCTTCTTAAGCAATTTTAAAGAAGAATCATCAACTTTTTTTTTATTATAAGCTTGAAATGCTCTCCTGGAAGCCATGTATAGATGTACAAATCCCCTACATGCAATGCTATAGTACTGAAAATATTTAATTATTTTCTAATATATGAAGTAATATTTAAATCAAATATTACAACATATTCGACTTAGCATACCTATATATCTTGTTTAATTATTTTAAAAAATTATAATATTAAATTATTTTATTATTATTATTATTATTATTATTATTATTATTATTATTATTATTATTATTATTATTATTATTATTATTATTTTTTTTTGTGTTTGTTGTAAGAATGCTAGTGTGAGTAAAATTTTAAACATTTAAGTAAAAAAAAATGTTATATTTCGATAGATAAATTACCATTAGAATTTTTGACAAATTTTCTCCCAAAAAATGAAAAGCTATTTTTTTGGCCACCAAACTAATTAGGTAATGAGATTTTAAGTGGTGGTAGGTTCTTTTGATAATTAATTTAGAGCTAATTAGTGTTAAGTGAGATATGTTTAACCTATTGAAATTTATTTGAGGTCTTATGTTTAATCAATATGGCCAATTTGACTTTGATCTTATAGAGTTAAATAGGTCTATTTTAAGTTAAATTAGTTCAAAAGTCTAATAAAGCTTCACCAAGATATTATTTGGCTATATTAGTCATTGATAAATAATAATGACCTATTAATATGGTAGCCATGATTATTTTTGAACATAATTATTAATGACCTATTTAGCCTGGGGGGATCTTAGTTTAATTATTAATTATGATTAGAACAGTTTGAAGTTTGATGGTTTAATCCTTTAACATAGGTTTCACAAATTGATTTGATTCATTGACTCAAAATAACTATTTAAATTTGGCAGTAATTTTGACTAGGTTGATCAGAGGTTAAATCTAACCCTATTAATATGGTAGGCCATGATTATTTTTGAACATAATTATTAATGACCTATTTAGCCTAGGGGATCTTAGTTTAATCTATTAATTATGGTTAGAACATAATAAGTTTGATGGTTTAATCCTTTAACATAGGTTTCACGAAGTGATTTTATTTATTGGGTCAAAATAACAAATTAAATTTGGGGGTAATTTTGACTAGGTTGATGAGAGGTTAAATCTAACCCTGTAAGTTACACTCTAGAGATCTATTAATCAATTAAAATATTTAGACAAATATTTTAACCAATGATGAAAGAAATTGAATGCTTATACCACAATCTGAGTCCACTTAAACTAATTAGAATTGTTAGTATACTAGCTAAGGTTGAACTTATCAATATGAATTAAATTTGATTTGAATATAAATGGTTAAAAATCTCTTTAAATGAGTTTAAATCACATTTAAATCCTATGGTCATTTTAGGTCCAAATTCTAGTCAACTTAAGTTTAGGGGTTGAATAGGATTTTTAGATAAGCTACAATAGAGTTAAATTTATGAATTAATTAAGAATTTGAATTAAACAAAAATTTGGAAAGGAGAAATAGCTTGGATCATCTCTAGAAAGAGCTAAGATTAACCAAAGGATATTAATTTGGTTAAGTACTAATTTAGTTAAGTTTTAATGATTATGAGAAACTCAATCCCAACTTAAACAATAATTTGAACTTGTCTCACCCAAGCATCAATATTTATTAGAATTTTGACATTCTTTATGTTAACAACTACACATGCATATTCAAATTGGCATATTATATGATTCTTCATCATGGCGATGTTTTAAATATTCCATGTAAGGTTTTGATGTATATGCATTGATGAAATATAATAGAATACCTTATATGGTACATACCTTAGGCATAAATGTTTGAAGCTCTTATATAATTCATTAGTCTATTTAGAAAGTATATAGAAATGCATTGCCTATCAAGTAATTTTTCCTCTAACATCATACATGCAAAGCCCAATCCATTATTTTTTATATTTAGACTGATTCTACTATTAATATTGTTCAATATTAATCACTTTTTAGTGCAAAATAAATTAACATTATCACAAATAAGAAATAACAATTTTACATTCATAATACATACATCTAATTTGGTGATTATATATGAATTCCAAACACTTGATGCCATGGATGAACTCTAAAGATAATCATTAGGTTTCCAAAGGCACATCCATTGACAAGACCTTGACATAAATTCTAAAAAAAATAATAAAATTAAAATTTTGTGAAAAATGATTATATATATATAGACACTAAATTTTTTAAAGATAAACAAGAATATTTTTATAACTAAGAATAAAAATACAAAAGGTAGAAAACTTTAGTTCTAAAGAAAAAATAATAAATAAATAAAATTTAAAAGCACCAAATGATCAAAAAATCTTATATAAAAGTTGCTAAGAATTTTTTTTATTGTTTTGAGGATATTTGAGCAAATTTAATCTCAAACTCATACACACACAACTCATACACAACTCATACAAGAATTTAAACTCAAGACCACTTGGTTGACACCTTTAACTCTCAACCACTAGGCTAAAGTTCCTTACACAACTAAGAATCTAATTATAGCCATCTCTCTCTTAGAAGTATCACAACAATCTAAAAATTTAATGTATGCACTAATGAAATATGGTTTTTTCTTATAATGCATTTTTTATCTATGTTTCTCATAAACAAAATGCATTAATTATAGAAGGATTTGTTCACCAAAAAAAAAAAGAATAATAAAAATATTTTATTGTGCTCCATACATAAATATGTGGTAAGGGAGGGAGAAAATAACCTCCAATAAACAATTATCCTCACAAAAAAGAAGATTTAAAATGATAAAAAATATCGATCATCTCTTAAGGGGGCATGGGTTGATACCTCTTATATATATATATATATATATATATATATATATATACACACACACATATATTTTTGACCATTAGATTACCCATTCTCATCAAATTGTTGTGACCCATGTAATCAAATAAAACATTTATCCATATATCAAAATTTAGATCAAAATATACCACAGTGCCATTTGGAAACTACATTCTGGTTGTATATTGGTTACATTTTGAATAATCTACGGTATGAAAGCTAAGTTTTATAACCTGACCTAGCTACCTATGAAGATGGCTAAAAAGTATGATTTGACTATTGTAAAATAAAAATATTTTATACACCCACTGCAGCTTCTTCATACAACGGCTTCTTCTGTAGCAGTTTTACTATAACTTTTAATATAGCTGTTCCAAACAAACCCTTCATCACAATGTATACCAATATAAAATTTAATTGAATAATTTTCATAAAAATTAACTTTGTCAGCATCTTTATTTACACAGGAAATCTTAGAAGCCCTTGAATGCTTTTCATATAAATTTAGAGGCCATTCGGGATCCCATTTATTATTTAATTTTTTATAATTTTTAATTAATTATTTATTTAATAAACTAAAAAACCATCCTTCGAAAAAAAAAAAATTTTCTTTTGACCCGTAGACTACTGTCTATTAAGCTTCAAGTTGTGCAGCTGGGACTTGGATCCATCTTTAAATCGATTTAGCATATTTAATTATATAATATTATCCTTTATATTTAATACATATATAATATATTATCAGATAAATGAAACTTCATGAAGGGAACCAAGCTAACATGAGAATTCATTAAAAAATGCTTCAAATAATAATAATATGAAGTACAACATGGGTTTATCAGAGTAGTACATGGAGCATACTCTTAGTATATTTTGTGCACTTCACGTATTCAACAAAAAATTTATTACTAAAAAGTACTGAGTTATTAAAATGATGTTTGATGCATATTTAACTTATGATTTAGCTATTTAATTTAGAGTACTTTGATGATAGCATCTGTACTCACAATACACTCATATTCTACAATAAATATGATTAAAAATAAGTTTGATTTATCAATTAAAGTCAAATATAATATAAAATAAGTTTAATTTATCATTAAAAAAATAAACTTTTACATGTCATATTTTGAATGAAGGGCATGTTGGGAAGTAAATAGAGCAAAAGTAAAAACCAGTTCAAGTGTTTTAGAGCATACACCTAAATAAATGAAAACCTAAAGTAAAAGATTCACAAGACACCATTTAATGTGAAAAAATATCCAAGAATTGAAAAAAATTATAGAGCCACACCACTAAGAAATACAGTGAAAGAAAAGGTGAGGAGAATAATATAAATTACACTTATGGAGCTACACTTTAGTCACTCTAGGACACATACTTCATTGTCACACACAAGAGAAAAATACATTAAGAATACAAAGCAGAGAAAAATTGTCTAAATATGAAGTCTTCTTAGAAGTGACTGACCCCTGTTGGTTTCTTATCTACTAGACTTTTTTGCATGTTCGATGAGATGCTTTGTAGGGTCGAGGGAAAGCCTCTTTGTCAATTTTGCATTTTGGTGCCATAATCCTAGTGTGTGACATTTCCTTAGAGCGCCAGGCTAGACCCAATGTCGCACCTCCCCCTCTAATTCTCAAGCTAAGGTCTATTGTTCCAAGATCGATGTTATGCTTCTTGGCACCGTTGCTTCCTAGGGATAAAAATTAGGCTCACCATATAACAAGGCCCATGTAGCTGTATGGAGTCCACATATAATATTCTCTCTTCAAAGCTAATTCCATGTGCCCTTATTTTTCCCAACGTCCATACCATGTGGCACCGCCACCATCTAATCCATAGCTCTACAACCCAATAATTGTTTTAATATATATATATATATATATATATATATATATATATATATATATATATATATATATATATATATATATATATATATATTATATGGGGTAATGAAGACTGCTCTGTGCCAATGCCAAAAAATTCAGGCAACTAAAATAAAAATCAAAGTCCACTTAATAATAACCCTAATATAAGTCACGACTCCTCGCTTGATACTATAGATTGTGAATCACGCATAATGATAGAAGGCTTCAACAATTGACATAGACAACACATAGGTATCCTCTCTTTCCAAAATTTTAATTTTCATGTGGAGAATTTTTCCATTTGGACAAATTCAGTTATCTCAACTTTTACATTTTATGAAATTCAGATGGAGCATTTTTTAGCTAAAATTGCATGACATTCCATTGTAGTGGTGAATGGAATAGTAATATATCTTATATATCTTATTTGACTGAACAAATAGCTAGATTTTAAATCAAATTTGAAAAATATTTTTATTTTATGCACGATTAAAAAATCTCTTTATTAGGAAGAGGACATCTAATTCATTTAAAAACTTTATTGAGAGGCTTGTAATTGATTATAAGTCTAGGTTTTCCTCTCCTTTTCAATCACATTCATAACATAAAATGTTGTACAGCTCTAAGGAGAAGATTATCAATTAATTTTTAGTTAGTAATGTCATGCCATAAAACTGATATATTTCAATGTACAAGAGTTCAACTCAATGTATTTTTTTTTTGTTCAAAAGCTATTAGGCACCACCACATATAGAGTTTTGAAATATTGTAAGCAATATTAGATTTTGCTTATAATTAAAGCATAGGAAATTTTTGTTTCATAGTTAAATCCAAAATTTCAAACTTTAAATAGTTTAAATGCATAGACTTATTATGAAGTCTATTTATTTCATTTATAATAATTTCTTTAAGATTGGTGATAAATCGAAGATAATCTTTTCATCCCAAATTTTGTAATGAATTCTGATATGATCAATCCTTGTATTGGGAATTATTTTGAGAAGAAAAGGTGTTCCCAAAATAATATGCTTAGATTCTTGACTAGCAAGAATGACATAGTAATATAAAGATCATCTTAATAAATTGCTACAACAAATAATTTGTAGTCAATTTGTAGGATTTCTCCTTCAGCAGTTTTAAGCTTCTGAGTGATCTTTTCAAAATATTTGGAGGGTATAAGTCCTTTCTGAATACAATTTAAATCTACACCACTATCAACAAGGGCATTAAGATTATGTAATATGAATTCATTATTTATAATTAACTTAATGGAAATATATCATTTTTGATATATTTCCTTTTGAATACTTTATAGTAATCCTGGATTAGCAGAAGTTTCAGAATTATCTTTAAATCGATTGTTGTCTTCAGGATTAATAGATTGAGAATAAGTTGAATATTGATTTATTTCTAAATCCATTATTCAGCTATTCATTTGATCTTGTTCAGCTTTAATATCTCTGATTTTTTGTTGTAATGATCGTACTTCATGTTTAAATCATTGAGATACTTGTGGATGAATATTTTCTCAATTCTTCTATATACTTTCTTGAGTATATGGGGAAGCCAAAAAATGATTATCTGGTTCCTTTTTATTTAAGATTTTAATGATTTTGCTTCGAGTTGATGAGTCATCAACTTGAATTAATATTTTTATGAGTTGGTCTTTTTAATCAGCTGTTAAGGTAAAAAGAGACATTTTGATTATATTTTTATAGTAATCTGATTGTTGACAAGAGTTGCAACATTCAAATCTATTTCATCGGATGAAGAAGAAAAATTTATTTCTTCTTCACTTGAGGAGACATCATTTTATTCAAGAAGTTAAAAGAATTTTCAAGATGGTTTGTTTCAACCCTTCATCAATTTTAATTCATTTAATTTCTTCTTAACACTACATCAATTAGCATAATGACCTTAAGCATTTATAGCAATTAATTTCTTTATTAGATTTTTCTTAGGTTTTTATTTTTAGAGGTGTTATTAGTCCTCTTTATTTGTTTAGATTTATACTCTACCTTTTGTTTACCCTTCTTTCTTGTGGAGGTATGCATCGAGGGGTTCGTTTAATCGCAGAACTCACCGAGTTGTCGCTCAAGCCTCGCTTTGATTTGATGATCTAACTTTATATTGGAACAAAGGGTTAAACCTGTTCTAATACAAGCAGATATAAGATTTCCATAAGTAAGAGTTTTGTAAGGGATTGTCCCATCAAACAATTGAAGATGGGTATTATTTTCAAAGCAAAAAAGGTTTGTACATTCTATAATTTTTTGCTTCCAATGTAAGCTATTGGTGTCATTTAAAGTCATTACTCTAGCTAAGAAGACATCCTTATACCATCTAAAATGTGGGGAAGGACAACATAATTTTTGGAGTACAGAGTGAGTTTTTTCTCCTTGATCTCTAATTATTCTGGTAAAATGATCTAGGATAGCATGGAGAAGATTATAAACATTATTTTCAATTAGTTTTTGCTATTCTTTTGGTAGGTGTTTTATACTAAGCTCGATTTTACTAAATAAATCATCTTGCTGCTCCTAAGAGAGATAATGGTCCCACTAGCCTTTGAGTACTCCTGAGAAGCCAGCAATAGCTCGCAAATTTAAAGGATTTGACTATACAGTGCCTTGCTTCAAAGGCAAACGCAAAACATTAACATTCTGCAATGTTTGATGGATTTGATGTTCGCTAGTCCATCAATGTTCCATTTATAGAGAATTACCATCATAAGAAGTCCGTAGATTCTTCAAAGAGTAAATCTTGAGTGGGTCTTTATAATAATGCTTATCTAAATTCTTTTAGGATAAGATATTTTTTTTGAATATCTAAAGGATTTTGAATTTGAAAATTTTGAAAGAGTACTTCAATCTGATCATTTTCAGAATTTGTAAAATTTTCTAGAGATTCATTAGAGACAATATCTTCTAATGTTTCTAAAAATGATCCTTTAGTTTGAAGACTAAATCTTGAATATCTTTAGTGGTTGGTCCTAATCTAAACATAAGTTTAGGAGGAGGTTGAAAAGGGGTTTTAAAAGTCAAGATGTTCCTTCAGCAATTCCTCTAGTTTCTCCACTAGAAGATTTTAGTTTAAATAATTGATCAATTTTTGATTCTAGGCTAAACAAATGATCAAATGATTTGAAGCATACTATTGCTATTATTTACTTATAACAATAAATTCTTTCAAAGCTTGAGGATCAGAATAACTTTTCAAAGGCTAATATCTAATGGTTTATCATCAACCATATGGGCAATAGGTGGAGGATAAGAGTTTCTACCATTTTGCCTGCTCATTTATCCATTTTTTTTGCTTAAAATAGCTTATTGGGATGATTAAGTGTAATTTGAAGTACCATGCAACAAAGGGGATTGTTGCCTTTCCTTTCTTATTACGCTTAGTCATTTCTTCAAAATATATGTTGGATATTTCATTCGTTGACTTTCCAAGGTGATATTTCTATACCACTTACGAAAGTGATCATATTTTGGTTATCTATATTCTTTTAGAACTGTCTCTCTAGACTTTTGATAGTTCATTAAAACTAAAATTTATTTGAGGAGTGGGAGATTCATTTTCTCTCACCGGGTGATAAAGATTATTTTTTACATATGCTTCATTGGTGTTTCGCTAATATGGGTTGGAGAACTCAGAGATCTAGATCTTACCTGGTCTCCAAAGAAAAATAGACTATTGGAAGCATTATAGATCTTCATGAATTAAACCTTACTTCAACATCACCGAAGTCTAGATTATCGATCAATATCTTGGTTTATAGAGGGTCGTGGAATGACAACCGATGCTTTTAGACCAAGATTCATGGAAAATAACTTCATTCCACTTAATGACTCTATTAGTGGCTATATGCAAAGCTAATAAATTTGTTTCAATTAAAATTATTCGTTCAAATGGTTGAATAGCTTTTTTAAAACACAAAATGTAATTTGAAAATAATTACAATAGTTTCATTCTAGAAGAAAATCATAACCATGAAGTTGTAATTGAAGTTTAATTGCTTCAAATAGATTTATGTATGTAAAAATAGACTTAAATTAGGAAAGGTATTAAAATAGACTCCCATGACACAAAGGCTAGTTTAAATTACCCCATCGAGATTGAGCTAAGGCATCGCCATCTCTCAGGCAAACAAGAATGGAGGCATTTATCCCTTTTAGAGTTAAGAGTTTAAATGCTATTTGGATTAAACCAATGTGAATATATTTATAATCTTGCATATATCTATGCAAATCTTCTTGAGTCAATAGATAAATGATTTTATCTAACCGGTCAATAGTGATAGATTGTTCTACCGCTTTTAACAAAAGTTTTTCCTTTAAAATCAAGGTAAGATTCGATAAATTAGAGATTTATCGACTTTGGGTAAAGACCATTTATTATGGTCTTCTTCATTTAAAGGAAACTTTGTTAATTCAAAATTTTTAATTAAACTATTATTTTTTTGAATTTCTAATCATTACATAAAGAAGAAGAAGCCATAAAATGAGTAGGGGAAGAATTTGACGGATAAAAAATTGTGCTAAATAGATGAGACTGCCTTGAGAGATAATAAAATAAATTCATAAAACTTTGTAACTCCAAACAGTCAACATAAATAGGACTCACAACCCAAGACAACTTTTAGGGAATTACACACATATGTGACGAAGTAAGGATAACAAAAAGATCATGAAATTATTTTGATTATAATTCAAAAAGGATTTATCATAATGATATAATATATAGTCAAGGATTTAGAAGATTACAAAATAACATTTACCCAACTTTGGTAAGCTTTCAAAGAATAAATAATTTGATCTATTTAGCATTCTTCTTATCAGAAGAATCCCCGCTATGGGATTTACCCCATCATGGCTCTAATACTTTCATTTTATGTATGCTTGTATATTTAACAAGCTCATATATATGTAATGCATAGAAAACCATGTAGAGTAAAAGTTATCTCCTTAGCTTTATTGTGAAATCCAGAACACACACATAGGTATTTAAAGAGTGAACAATAAAACCCGAAATTATGTAACTATTGTCTCTACTTTATTGTTCTTTTTTTATTTCTACTGCATTAAGAATTGTATCTTGTCATTATAAAATCAAAATTAATTTTCTACTAAAATTAAAATTTAATATTTCACTTTTAAACATTTTAATATCACCTAATTCACCTTGGGTGCTATAGTGACTCACTTGGTATCGAGCCTAGGCTCTTTTATTGGCTTAACATCCAAGAGTAGATCTTTTCACTATGGCAAGGTTTTCCAAAGGGTTCACTACCGAGGGACAATCCACTCATAGACCTCCACTTTAGATAGTGTACTATTTGATTATTGAAAAATAGAATTAGTATATTTTTAAGAGGTCAAGATG